>VYZM01022960.1:320770-360689 GCA_013398915.1 Dromas ardeola | reverse complement strand
TCCGGCCAAAACCACGACAACCAAAGTATCTGGAATCCACATCTGCAGGAATGATCAAATCTGGGTGGAAATGGGAAGTGGTTAAATGACACCTCACAAGGAGGTATAGGAGAAAGCAAAAGGCTTCATCTGGAAAACCACTAGGACTGACTAGTAAGGACAGCTCTACCCTCGAAGTCACAGAATGTTCTGATAAAGGGAGGGTAGCCTAAAATTTACTTGAGTTAGTCTTATAGAGAAAAATTAAAAAAAAAAAAAAACAACACCAAACCAACTCATAGGAGGTGATCGAGAATTATAAATAAATAGAGGAAGAAAAGAAGGTAATGTGAAAAATGTGAGCTTGGCAGAATGCCAGCATAGCGTACAACTGCCATGGTGAGTCTGAGGCTTCACGGTGCTTGTTAAATGGCCGGTCCCATGTGCCTCTCCCCGGGAATGCAGTCTTCAGTGAGGTCCTAAGCTCTTTTTCCAGTTCATGATGAGAACCACAAGTTGTGTAACTCCACATACTGAGCAATCTTCATGGACTCTTCTTGCCTTTCATCTTGACTCTGACATCATATCCTAATTTATATGCCTGGCAGAGGCTTATTCGTTACTTTAAAAATATAACCGGAGACAGTTAGTTTTGTCCCCAGTAACTCGTGAATTGAGCTTCCATCTACATTATGGGCACGCGCTCCCAAAGTGCCCTCAGTTTTCCACCATGTCATGCTGTCTCAGGATGCCATAATCACCAGGTTATAGATTGCTCTGGGGTCGCACTTTGTTCCTTTCAGCCAGGAACGTATGCAAATTTACAAAAGAGAAATCAAGGATCGTTGAGCCAGAGAAAGACAGCACAGATGTACAGTGTTGATTAGGACACTACTTGCGAGTGGGAGACCTGAGTCCTATTCCTTCCTCTGAAGCACAAGGACAAAAAGTAAAGCCTGCTCGCAGGAGAAGAAAAAGAAATTCACCTAAAAATGCATTATCTCAAATTATTCAATCACTAAAGGACGGAAGAGTTTTACCTGTACATATTTCTAGTCTAAGATGTGCAGATAACCCTGTCAAAAATAGACATCCTTTGCATTCCCCACCCTAGCAAGGCAAAACACTGTAAAGAGCAAAGTGCATGTGAAGTGGCATCTTCTTTCCACTGCCACCTAAAATGCTACACATGCAATGTCCTCTGTTTACAAAACTGCGATTTAATCTTACTTTTCCCTTTGTCTTGGGATTTAATAAGAATCTAAGATTTAGCGATAAACATGTTATTAAAAAAAAATGGTACAGCGAGACAAAGACTGTCATTACTATGAGCATGCAGATGTTTTCTGTTTATATTATAGCACGAGCTGCCATCAGACACTCCTCATTATAGCTTGTACTCTGCTGTTCCTGCAATGCTGGCCATTAACCTTCAACTGAATCGGCAGTTTTTGCACAAGGTGCATTGTCATTGCAGGACTCTATCTTTATTTGCAAGTATCAATACATACAGCAAGAAAGGTCTTTTTAAATGTGGCATCCAGCACTTAGTCTTCAAAAAGAAAGCAACAATAATTAAAGAAGAAAAATCAGCCCTAAGCCATGCATAACGTATTTAGCCGTTTACAATAAGAAACAAAACGCAACAAGAGAGTTTGTAATTGTAGCGTCAGCGATAATGAGCTTTTCAAGAATGCATTTTCACAAAATGGAGAGAAATGCAAAGGAATGTGCAAGAGCCATTTAGTTATTTCAAAGGATGGGAAATTATAACGTACAATTAAGTTCAAGGCTAAGCCTCACAAAAGGAAAGGGGAAAACTATACTCCTAATACAGTCCAGGAGTTCATTATTTAACAAGCAAGTACCACTAGCTCGACTAATTATTGATTAAGATTCACATTTTCTCCTCTTCACTGAAAAGCAAAGTGGTATTAAGGCAGAGAATTTACTCAATTATGAGTAAAAGCATTTTTTAAAATCTTTTGTTCTTATTAATTCATATCATATCAATTCAATTCATATCATCTAGTTCCAACCCCCCTGCCCCCTCCCACTAGACCAGGCTGCTTAGAGCCCCATCCCATCTCACCTTGAACACTTCCAGGGATGGGGCAGCCACAACTTCTCTGGACAACCTGTTCCAGTGCCTCACCACCCTCACAGGAAAGAATTTCTTCCTAATATCCAATCTAAATCTCCCCTCTTTCAGTTTGAAACCGTTACCCCTTGTCCTATCGCTCCACTCCCTGATCCAGAGTCCCTCCCCATCCTTCCCGCAGGCCCCCTTCAGGCACTGAAAGGGGCTCTAAGGTCTCCCTGGAGCCTTCTCTTCTCCAGGCTGAACAGCCCCAAGTCTCTCACAGCCTGTCCTCACAGCAGAGGGGCTCCAGCCCTCGAATCTTCTTAGTGGCCCTCCTCTGGGCTTGCTCCAAGCGGTCCATGTCCTTCTTATACTGGGGGCTCCAGAGCTGGACGCAGTACTCCAGGTGGAGTCTCACAAGAGCAAAGTAGAGAGGGCAGAATCCCCTCCCTCGCCCTGCTGGCCACGCTTCTTTTGATGCAGCCCAGGATGCGGTTGGCTTTCTGGGCTGCGAGCGCACCTTGCCAGCTCATGTTGAGCTTCTCATCCACCAGCCACCCCCAAGTCCTTCTCCTCAGGGCTGTTATCAGTCCATTCTCTGCTCAGCCTGTATTTGCGCCTGGGATTGCCATGACCCACCTGCAGGACCTTGCACTTGGCCTACTGGAACTTCATGACATTTGCACAGGTCCGCCTCTCAAGCCTGTCTAGGTCCCTCTGGATGGCATCCTTTCCCTCCAGCTTATTGGCCACACCACACAGCTTGGTGTCGTTGGCAAACTTGCTGAGGGTGCACTCAATCCCAACATCCATGTCACCAACAAAGATGTTAAATAGTACTAGTCCCAGTACTGACCCCTGAGGAACACCACTCGTCACTGCTCACTACTTGGACATTGAGCTGTTGACCACAACCCTTTGAGTGTGACTTGTGTACCTTCAGGTTCCTCAGCTGGTCTTGAGCCTTATCTTCTCCTACAATGGGTAGTTCCTCATTCTCCCAGTCCTTACCTTGGCCTTCTGCGACTTGGGCGGTGTGGCTAGAGCCCTTACAGGTGAAGACTGAGGCAAAAAGAACTTACAGATTTATATAATATTGAATATCTTTTCAATGTATTTGTCCAAGTCCTTCAAGTTTGACATAAAGATCAGAGCATGACTAATACTTCTGAAATACTCGATAGAAAATAAGACAAGTGGACTAGTTGTTACACAGATGTTTATATCTCCCTGCCCATCTCAGGGATGATGAAATGTTCCTAGAATCCAGCAATGATTCCGACTTGAAGCACAGTTTGACTCGATGAGGACTCAGTTCTGTGGGAAGATTCAAGTCATTTTACAAGCTACTATGTATTTGTATGTAAAACAGTTTATCAAAAAACATGACAAGCAAACCCGGTACATCAGTTAAGATTGCTTCTCCTTACATGTAAATGCAGTCACTTCTGAGATGCAAATTAATTAGCAGTTGAAGACAGGAACCAAATAAATTGATTTCAGACTGCAATAGAAATCTGACAGGTGAAATGCAGTTGTCAGAACTGACGCTTAGACATGCCACTCATCTGACTGGTCCTTCTGAGCTGTAACAACAGGATTTCTAGAATAAAAGGACCTGAAGCCCTGACACAAACGATCAGTACTTCACTGGACAGTTTATCCGGAAGATATCCCGGAGTAATGTGCTCCATATGCTGGTGTACTAGCTGACATTAGGGTGCCAAATCATCACCACCTCTCCATGGGTGTCAAGAACTGACTCAGCCTATGCAACTTAGACTAAGGGATTGGATGAACGCACTGGACACGTTGACTCCAGGCTAAACTGTGCACAGATGCCTACTGCATTTGATTCTTTCCCAAAACGATGACCAAAACTGCTAAGGACTGTTGAAAATGTGCCCCTCAATGTTTTGCCCAAAAGAAAACGTTTAAGAATTATATTTTTGTCTCTTAAATCAATTTCTTCATACTTCAACCACAAAAATCAGTCTCTCAACTCTCTTTTTCTCAGTTGCTGTATTTTTAGCATAGAAATTTTAAAGGGCTGGTCAGCGTCCACAGGCAGGAGGCGCAAAATGAATTTCCAATGAGGATTTGAACTATTAAGGCAGCGTCTCTACAAACTCAGCTTCTTTTCAGTACCCACAATGTAACCACAATTTTTGCAGTTCAAGTCTGCCTTCCCAAAATGATCAACTGAAACTTGTGAGAACATTGACTCTCTTCATCACTGTGGCTACAATCGGTAAACATTTTTATAATAAGAAAAAAACTCTATTAACTATCGTTGAGCATACTCTTAATTGCATAATTACTATATTTCGTTTTTAAAAAAAATCATAGGCAGACATATTTTCTACTCAAATAAAGTAGGAGTTTTACCTGTTGCTTTGCCGAGAGCGAATGCACCAAACCCAAGAGCTTCTCTGCAAAATATTTTAGGGTCGGTTTAGAAATCATAGCAGTTTACAAATGGCCGCATTTTGAAGTGATGTATTAGCAAAATAATTCTCCTTATTTTTCCACCATTGTTAGATGCAGCTAGGTATAGAGATATTTTCTCCTAATACCTGTATCAGAAACAGTGTAAAATGTAAAACTAGCCTATGTGATAATGTGGTCACTAGCTTTGTGGTAATGTTGCTATATGGCTTTTGATATCCAGCTAGCAAGGAACTTTAAAGGTGTTCCATACGGTGATTTTTATATTCTTTTTGAGTAACCATGTCTGCGTTAATTTGGAAAAACAGCAAAAAAGATGTAAAGTTGTCTTGAGGGTTTGTTTTTGCCACAATCTGTCTGCCACAAATGGCTCTGAGATTTGAATGTTTGTAACGTTGGCCAGACCTGTGCTTGCTTTGGAAACGACCGTTCTTTTAAAAAGACAAAGCACATGGCCACCTGCCCCTTTAACTGAGCATAGCTACACAGGACATCGCAAATATTAACTAGTATTAGTCATAACAATACGATGATTTTGTCATATTACAACGTGATTTAAAGTTGCTAGGGACCAGAACTCTAATATTCTGGCTGCCAATACACATCAAGCTGAATCTGACATTTCTTCGCAGCCTTTATTACGTGAGCTAGTCAGGTTCGGCTCGCTACGGTGCATACTGAACTGGCAACGGTGGGTAAAGATGCCCAAGGAATAAAGTGTTAACTGTGACATACAGAGAAGGACCATAAAAGAAAGAGGCTCCCTAGGAAGAGAGATAAAAAAACCTTTCCTGCTGTGGTGAACTAACCCCGGCAGGCTGCCAGATGCCCAGCTGCTTTCCCACTCCTTCTCCTCAACAGGACAGGCGGGCAAAATAAGACAGAAGAGCTTGTGGGTCGAAACAATGACACAGAGATCACTTACCAATTACCATCAAGGGCAAAAAAGACTTAATTTGGGAAAAGTTAGTTTAATTTATCAGCAACCGAAAATAGAGTGGGATGGTGAGAAACAAAGACAAAAACTGAAACGTGTTCCCCCCATCCTCCTGCTCCCTTCCCAGGCTCAACTTTACTCCATTCCTAACTCCTCTGCCTCATCCCCCGAACCAAGCGGCGCAGAGAGAAAGGGGAATGGGGTTGTGGTCCGTCCATAACGGTTCCTCTGTGCCTCCCTTTCCTCCTCACACTTTTCCCCTGCTCCAGCGTGGGTCCTCTCCATGGGCTGCACTCCTTCGTGAGACACATGCTCCAGTATGGGCTTTCCACAGGCTGCAGCTTCCTTCAGTGAATATCCACCTGGTCTGGTCTAAGGTCCTCCATGGGCTGCAGTTTGCAAATATCTGCTCTGGTATCGTCCTTTCCATGCACTGCCGGGAAATTCCTGGACACCATGGAGACACCTGGACACATGGTGTCTCCAAGGGCTGCAGGGAAATCTCTGCTCCAGCACCTGAAGCCCTTCCTCCCTTCTTCTCTCACCTTGGTGTTTCAGGGCTGATTTTCACACCTTTTTTTTTTTTCTTGGCTCTGCATTCTTGGGGAGAGTTTTGCCTTTTCTTAAATATGTTTTCCTAGGGATGCCACCAGCTTCACTGATGGGATCAGCCTGTGGCAGGGCCATTGTGGGACCAGCTGGAAGCAGCTGCAAGTGGGTAGAACTGGTTGTGTCCAGCACAAGGCAGCCCATGGCATCTTTGCCCCCCCAGCCCACACCTCCCCTGCTGCCAAAGCCATGCCACCTACACCCTGTACATTTGCTTTCTTGATTTGCGGAAAATATTACAAGGTGACCCTGCTCTGGCAGGGGGGTTGGACTAGATGATCTCCAGAGGTCCCTTCCAACCCTATGATTCTATGACTTAATTAACATCGCCTATAGTTGGTAAAAAGAAACCTTCTCATCTGTTCTCCACATCACATTTGCTGATACGCATTTTGACATTTTAATAATTTTTCTTGTACAAAAACAAATTATGGAAATGGAAGGTTCTAGACCTTTTCAAATTATTCATAAGAAAAGGAGCATATCTGCCAAGATGCCTCAAAACAGTCAGATTCCCAGTTGTAGTATAAACTTCTGAAAATGTTTACGGATACTGACAGTTTGCCAATCTTGGATAAGTGTCTAATCCTTTTGTGGAACAGCGTGTCCTAGTTTTTCATTATTTCTGGCATAGGAGGGTAAATCGCATGCAAAATTCATCATTTCCTCCTGCTGTCTAAAATCACTTTCTTTGAAAAATAATGTATGAAAATTACTTTCCACTTATAGCTTCCCTTAAACTTGCTCTTGTTGAAAGCTTCCTTCTTTATGCAGACTGAGAAATCAGTATTTGGAAATGGGATAAATGGACCTTTCTCATTCAGTGATGCTTTTCCTAATGCAGTTATCTGTACCCTGTAAGTGCCAAAAGCTTACATTCCAGTGGCAATCCCTACAGGGAATGACACCAGCAGGGAGAAAGTTGAGGGAGCACAAGGCAAAGAAGTACTGCCTCTGTGATGCTATACCTTTATGAGTTAAGTGCATATTTAACTACCTCTGCTTCCCCAGGGGTGAATGAAGGAGTAATTAGTGTAATTTGAGGTCAACAGGAGAAAAGGACTGCTACATGTCAGCGGGTGGAATACTGCTGAGCCCTCTCTGATATGCTGGAGACAAGGCTTTGTTTCAAGCGCTAGGTTTTCCAAACATTTGCATTTGTAGATTTTTATAATTTTAGGGCCCTCACCTATTAGCAAACACAACAATTCTTTCCTGGAAATTCAGTATTTCCAATTTGGAAGGAGTGATTTCCGTATCCTTCTTAAGAGTCCTTCAAGCCCTCTCTCTCTCTCCTGTTTCCTTGCCTCTTGGAATAAAGCGAGGTCTCTATCTGGCTTTATTCATCTGTATTTTACACAGTCTTTGCATGTTTACCGACGTATACAGCCTCTTGCTTTGTCAGTAAGTATGTACATAGCCCTTCTGTCTCTGTGCACCTTCCTTCCATACCCTCCATATAGGCAGCAAGAAAACAGAGAGGAAAAAATGCCTTTCTCTTCACCAGCTCACCCTTCCGGACTGAGTCAGAGTGCCAGCGGCAACACAGAGAAAAGCAATGTATTTGTGCTTGTGGTCTCATCACAAGGAATAGTAGCAACTATTTTAAAGGTAATGGTGTTAAACATGCTCTATGGTCCCAATGCTGTCTGTTCCCAGATCTTCCCAGGTTGTTACTCTATTGAATTAATTTCTAAATGCTGTTAAGCATTCTTCAAAAATTAGATTTTTTCACTTACTGATGCGTTCATACCTCTGACATTTTTTGACAAACTGTCCAGTAAAAATGTATCAATTAACATGAAAATCTTATCCTGAATTTTTGCTGTTGAGTGTCCATCCATGCGTCCAATGGCTTGATATTTTTATCTACACACTTATATAAATCATTCTCCACTGCAGCCCACAGTTTAAGAAATTTTTTTCCCTCCTATTTATAAGGTATAACTACATTGTCTGAAGTGTGATTTGTTTTTAATTATACAAACAACATATTTTCTGGTTCGGTATTGCAGATTTTCAGCTGAATGCTCTCAGTAAAGCCAGCAAATAAAGCTGAATTTCCCGTAATTTATCCTATAGAGATAGAGGAGTAAATGCTGCAGAATGGTCAATGTTCCTGCAGAAGAATTAATCTTTCTTCTGTTTAGATATGGCAAACAATCCACCCGGATACTTCTTGCTGACTGTATTCAGTGGGCATAAAAATATTTTATTGTGATGACAAGTGGTTTTTAACATACAGAAATGCATGTAGTATGTTTTTCTTTTTTTTTAAAGTTACTGGGTATGTTGCTATAATTAATATTACTTACCAAAGTAACCTGCTTGAGAAGGATCCTTTCCTGGATCTTCTTTAGAAGGACACCTTCCTAGGTTTTCACCAGAAGAGTTCTCCCCCGTGGTGTCTAGCTTTATCTGGTCTTTATCAGAAGGGGCAGGGGAAAGAGCTGACCTCTTATTTTGCTTCCTGGTCACCAGAAGGACTTGTACCAGTACTGATGGGGTTGGAGTAGCAGCAGTACTCATTGTTGGAACAGCTGGAGGTGCTCAGTATTGAAATAGTCACAGTTGTCATTGTCAGAGCAGCTGGAGTAGCGGCAGTGCATGTCTTACACCACCTACTCCTGCACTGAGATTTAATAAGAAACCACCCCTGCAACACATGCAGGAAAATTGACAATAAAATAATGATTTTAAGAAAGTAACAATCATTTCTGAAATCAATAAGGTTTCCATCCCCTGGCCCTGATGGTGTCAATTTGGCACGAGCATTAAAGGGCAAAGGAAACTTTCCAAAAGTGAAATTAAAAGTGTAATTCATAATAGAATCCATTACGTGACACCTGAGGTATGCAGGTAAAGTAGTTATCCAGTCAATCATAGTATGGATCAAAATTAAACACACCAGCAGAATAGCACGTTTAAACCACCACATACAAACACAAAGAGCAAATAAGTTACACAACACATAAGGCAGGTTAAGCAGTGTTGTATCAACTAACTTTAAACAAAAGACACGATACAATATTCTGTCCCAGAACGACGTGATGTGAGCTCTCTTAATTTCTAACCTCCTAAGACTCTCACAGAAAAAAATCCAATATTCTCTCAACTGGGCAATCAGGAATTTGAACTATTCAGGAAATCTATCAGAGCCCTGGTCACAACCCACACTGGGCGCCAATAAATCTGTTGTGGTTTGGGCTGAACTGGCCACTAAAATGAATGACAGATATTCTCTTTTACTTCTTTCTCCTTCAGAGAAGGGAAAGCATCTCCCTTCAGGGAGAGAAGGACGAGAGAGAAAAGAGACTTACGAGTTTAGAAAAGAAACTAAACTACTTGAATGAAAATATTTATAAAATAATAAAAATAAGATAATGAAAAGTGTACAATACATACAAAGCCGTGTCGAGCTCCCAGGGTGACGATTGCGTCACTGGCCGGCACTGGGAAAGTCCTAAACTGGACTCTGATGGAAGGGAACTGAATTCCAGATCTGGATTCAGGAACGCACGGGTCAGGATCAAAGGCAGACAAACAGGCAGAGTCCTCCTCGGATGGTGGCCATTGAAGCAAAAGAGGGCTGACCTCTTTGGTCCCTCAGCTTTTGTACTAAGCAGGATGCAGATGGGATGGAATGCCCTATTGGTGAGTTTTGGGTCACCTGTGCTGCCCCTCCTCCCCACAGGTGCTACCCCTCTACATTCTTCCACTTCCAGCCCTCCCACTTGGTATATGACAAAGTGAGCTGACCTTGGTTTTTATAGCAAAATGTATAAGCAAGAGCCTCTCTGCATACCGTTCCTTAGCATAAATTGTAAACAATCAGCTCTTATCACTCTGGAAGTGCGCAGTGTCTGAAAAATACGCTGTTCATTTCGGAGAGTTCAGTTAGTTAGAAGAGTAACTGAAAAGTAAAATTACTGAAAAGGAAATTGGCTCTGTTTTACCTCAAACCAGGACATCTCAAAAGCCACCCGTCAGTTAGTTTTAAGAAAAAAATAGTACTTTTATGGCATGGAAAAAACATTGACCAATTGTTCGTATAAGTAAATTAAATAATTCCAGGTACAAATATAAGAATTTGACTCAGATAATTTTTTCAGATGAATATAAAAAGTGAGTCTAGATTTTCTTGCTATTCATAGATATTTAGGGCTGGAAGAAACTTAAGGAAAGCTGGCTTTTTCTCTTGCTCTTAAGCAGGACTTAGTATAACCCTGACGTATTGATATAATTTGTTTTTATAAGTTCCACTGACTGAGAGATTGCAAGCTCCCCTTCTTTATTAACTAGAGATTGATGATCATCATAGTTAGAAATAGTTCTCTCATATTTAATTTAATCTTTCCTGGTGGCGAAAAATAGGTATTTTTGTTTTGTTTTGTTTCTTTTCTCTCTTTCTTCTAATCTGAGTGGATGTGGGCATTGCCTGACGCTTTCTTTTTAGCAGTCTTCTCTATGTTTGTTCATAGGAATGTCTTCCATGTGCCTGTTTTCTCTTTCCTGATTTTTCATATATACTTGCTGTACTACTTGCATTGCTGTATGAACACCTCAGAAATATATCACGCTGTGTCTTCTCCTGAGGCGGATTGTAAAATTGCCCGGGAACCCCAAGGTTGTATGCAAGGCCTGATCGGGGGAGCCTTGAAGCCCAGGGTGCACGACATGGTGCCCCCACTCAGTGGAAGCTTCATCTTCCACCGAGGCTGAAGGTGAACTAGCGACTCTGTGCAGCGGGGGCAGCCGTGGTGTGGAATAAACGTTTTGCTCTACTTCTGAAACGTTCAGCTGCGACGTTGACAATCCAGTGCCATTGGCTAAATGAAGACAGTTTGGTCACACAATGGACATCTGGTTTAATTTTATGACCAGGACCCATTTCAAACACCTGTTAAACACAGGATATGGTCATTTTGAGACAATGTTGAGTCCTCAATTTTTTTGTTGCTAAGCGACCGTAGTTCTATGTGCACTAAAAATATCGTATCGGGTGATGGACAAATCTTCAGAATAGCTGCGACAAATTACAAAAATCACTGCAAATGATGGCAAAATTACAAACTGATGTCACAGTAGGTAGAGAATTGAAAATAATCTTAAAAGAGTGAAATTGCTTTTTCACAGTTATTTCTGAGTCCAGGTTTGTATTTCCATACCCGTCAGTCTTTTCAAAGAAGCAGATCGTGTTTACTACCTAATTAATGTAGCAGCATTTCACCTGTGGTTTACCTGCACCTGAAACTAATATTATAGTGAAGTTGCTGCATCCTTTCAGTACTTAATTTCAGCAGTACTTTTCTTCTGATATAGTTGAGGGAAAACGATTACCTGGGAGAGCTAATGCTATGTTGCATACTGTCTATTATTGCAATTGATATGATTTATTAGTAACAAATCCAAAATTTTAGTGGCAAGCTAGTTGAAAACTGGTTTGCAAACAACCGGATGGTATTTTGTGGTTTCTTTTTAAGTTTATCTTGATGAGTTTTTTTCAAAATGTCACGCTCTCTCTCAGATTAGGTAGATAGCTGGAATTGTAAATTTATGGGTATTCTGGCCAATTCCTACTTATATCGATTCAATTTTTACCCTAATTCGTAGGTTAGTTCTGCCACGCCTTCATAATCTCTTGCTTTCTCTTCGTTTTTTATGTCCCATATGTACATACTACTTTTCAGAACATAATTTCCTCTTCATTCTGAAGTCCTTTTTATTAACTGACCGGCTCTTGAGATTATTTTATACCGTTGTTGGCACGCATTGTAGCACTGGACTTGCTTTTCGTATGTAAGAGAGAATGATCCTTAATATATAAACGCAGGAATTAACATTTCCAGATTAGACATCATTCTCAAACTGGGAATGTTCAACAGCTGCGTTTGTCAGACGTTGTCACTGTTTTGCGGTTACTGAGATTTGCTTTACATATAGAATTTTGTTCAACAGATTAAGTCTTCTATGGGCTTATTATCACTAAATTTATACCAGAGCACTTAATCCTTGTTTGTTTTTATGATGGGAGAATTTGTCGACAGCTCCTAGTATCAAACCAATAATAATAATAATAATAATAATAATAATAATAATAAAAATTAGCGATGTATGGATAATTCAGTGGGCTGAAGTGAAATTGTGAAGAGTCAACTCTGAGTTACCAGATTTAAAATTTGCATCTTGAGGCTAGGTCGTAAACTTCTCTCGAGGTAGGACCCCCGCATTAACCCAGCATCCTAAAACGTGGGAGCTGGGTCGTATCTGTAGCCGTCTGGCTTCAGAAGCCAGCTTCAGGCAGATTTCCGAAATACTGCAGTCCTGGAGCTGTAAATTCTGGATACGTTGAAGTGTTTCAGACCCAGAAAATTCCTGAGAAATTCCATGAGTGTACTGGCAGGAAAACCATAGCGTGTGGTCATTGTTTCCACACACCATTTTGGCTCTGGTAAATGATAATTTTCAGATGGAGGACGTTTCCATGAAAGTTTCTGGCCCCGTACACTTTTTAATGCTTTTTTATAGCACTATGTTGCAAGTTACAACTGATGTGAAATTTCTCTTCTGCATGACTATCCTCAATTTGTATAGCCTTCTATATTTTTTACAAAGTAAACTCTCTGGCTTAATTCAAAGGGAAGTTCAAGGAACTAAGGTCACACACAGGAAGGTTTTGTAGCACCTAAAGATTCATAGAGACGTTGAAGAATACTTAGAAAAATTTATCATTGTGCAAAGTTAGGGCTCCTCTTCTCGTGGAAACCCTGTAGACATGTAAATCTGCCTGTAAACCTGATTTGCACAGTGAAATGTGTTTGATGACAAAGAAAATGGTCGCATACATTTTTCCTTTGCTCTGACTACAGCATTTCAACTTAGTATTTTCCAACCACTGACTTTGCTGCAATATTAAATTATTAAAGACAGAAAATCTTGTCTCCTCCTAGCCATTGTTGTCCATATTTATGAAGTAACCTGAATATTTCTTCTTATTTGTGGGTACACCCTTTTTATTTTTATACTACTGACTGTTCTCAAAAAGCCATGCATGTGAGATGAAAACACGAAAGCTGGAATTAAATCTTTGTTTCTCTCTGTGAAGATAAAGAACTTAATCCATTTCCTTGTCAGAATTGAAATGAGAGGATTTGTCCTTGTGTGTGACCAAGTGATACTCTCATTGACTCCAGGTAATAAAGTTCAGTGTTATCTTGTTTTTCTAGCAAGTCAGGAGATGTAAAAAATGCTAATTCCAGGAAAGATCAGGAATAAAGTTTTCACGTCAGCCCAGTATGCTGGAGCACTGATTCTAGGTAACGCTGGCTGTGTGCAGCATTCAGAGCCAGCTGGAGCCCGCATTTTCCCGAGTACTCCACGGAGAGGAGGGCAACGTTGAGAATTCCCCACAGAAAGTGGGGCTTTGGGATTTAGTTTGGACGCCCCATCACGCCCTTAATGCTGTTTTCCTAGCTATTCTTCGAGAAGAAAATAGAGGAGGGCACTGGTCTTGAGACGATGCCAAAGAACAAATGCTCCTCCCAGGGGCTCGTCTGTGTCAATCGGTTAATTTGGAGCGCCGTGGGACAGGTTTCGCACAGAGCAGGGGTATTTATTCTGTACCCCTCTGTTGGGTCACTAAAGTCTTGCTGGGTTACTAAAACCATTCTAGAGTACGCTGAACACCAGTGGGATCTCACTTTTAATGTGTGGCTATTCCTGTAAAATAAATAAAGCAACTGTGATGCGTGTGTATCCGTGGCATAGCGGTATTCGCAATGATTTTAAACACTACTATTTAAATTTAGCTATGCCCTTTCTCATTAATTCTAGGAAATCAATTGGTCAACAAAGTTTGAGCTAACTGTCCTAGCTTTATGAAACAGTTTACTTGAACGTAGTACGCTGCCAACAGAGTTGCTGTACTTCAGTGAGTATAATTGCTGATTAGAAACAGTTTGATTATTACAATTTGCAGGTTCATTTACACAGACTAGGTATATTCCAGTGAAAGGTGGTTGGAGGCGACAGCATGCTTTTCAACAGAAAGAAGAAAATAAAGCCTACCTGAAGACACAGTAAGCCTTGAGAAATTACGTTTCTTCCTCTAATAATGTAGTCACAACTACAAAGTGACAAACTCTACTCTCAGAATAGTCAAAGGGAAAGCTCCTGCATCCCTCAGTGGTTGCCAGGTTTCACTCAAAATCTTGTTTGCCACAGTTTTCTGAGTCCAAGTGTTATTTATGTCTCATGCAGCCCCCCATTGTTTTAGCAAGCAAGACAGTTTATCTGTCAGGAAGTAATCACTCTCGGGTTTTTTTCCCTTCTCTTTTTGAGAAATGGGACAGGAAAGTTAAGAGACAGGACAGTTACTTATTATGGAAGGAATTATAATTATATATCTCATTTTTTTTATAAAAAGTATGTTTGATTTGTATTTTTTCTTCTGAGTCCATAAATATTCATAACCTATCATAGAGATTTTTTTAATCTCCACCAGCAACTTCAGTTCTGTCTTTTTTCCTGATTCTGATGTCTAGAATTCTTTTCATCTTTACAAGAACATTATTTCACCACCAGAAATTTTGTGGTGAAAGGAAAATTGTTCTTTCCTTGGATGGTCCCCTGAAATTATTGTTTCTCTTGAGTGGTGTTTATCTTTTTCAGCTGTAAAACACGCTAACTTTTAAAAAGCCATCAAGGCACAGAAAGTTAAATTTTCTGACCCTACTTTCATGTTTTGGGTCAGTTGCTAAGTCAAAGAGCATTAATGGCACTTCAGTGAAACCACTGAAAATGCAACAGTTCACATAAACCGAGGATATGGCATTTGGAAAACAAAGTATTGAAGTAACAGTGCACGGCTATAAAATAAGGTCTGCTGAAAAGCTGCATGAGGTGAGTTGTAAGAACGCAACATACCGAACTATGTTAACTTATTTTTTAAGTTTCGTCGTAACTTGTGTGATGCCATGCTTGTCCTCAAGGTGCCATTTAGAAAGGATTAAAGAGGGTCTGAATGTAATTTTTCCCAAGACCTGTTTGATATGTGAAGCAGGAGTGGAGGAAGTGAAGATGTTTGTGCAAGTGATTAGTTAAAAGCTACAGTGAAGCTGTTGAGGGAAGGAAGCACAGTGCGAGTACTTAATAAAGTGCTAACTGGGGAAGTGAGGAAAAGGCAAAGGAAGGAGAGGAACTGGCCAGGAGGCCTGTAGTTAGGAGTAGAGTTCATCGTTGTGGCAGAAATTAGCACGGACTTAACACACTCTTTTCTGTTGTTTCCTTTGTGGCGAGGCTGGTGGTTTTTCCCTCCCGGTAAATGTAGCGTGGTGTCATGACCTACCCGCTTCCCCGTTCTGAACCAGCGCCTCGGGCAGAAGATGTCAAAAATGTTATTTTTCAGAACCCAGCAGTTATTTCAAAAGAAAAAAGCCCACAATATTATTGTGTGTGTATAAAGAAAAAAGCCCACAATATTCTTGTGTGGGTATATATATAAAAATAATAATACATAATAAATAAGTAAAAAAATATATAAACACACCTCTCTCTCCTGTGTAACAAGCAGGAAGCGATACTGATGCCCTGTGCCGAAGCCGGTGCAGTACTAGTGCTTTGTTTAATAGGATATTGCCAGCCTTTGAACTATATCAAGGGGTAAAAAGCCACTGTTTTGTCACAGATTTCATTTTATTCATCCGCAGGAAGTGGTTTCCTTGTCCAACATCTGCGTTGATTGTTTCAGCTTCCAGGGACCTGCTGTTGTAACTAAAGTCAATTCTTTTTGAGACCTATGCCACCTTAATCCTTAGCTCAAGCACTGCCAAGCATGCCCTTGTCTGTGAAAATTAATAAAAGCTTTTTCTAAAACATATAAACAAATTTTACGGTTGCACACTTTCACTCATAAACTAGTGGTGAACGGGAAAAACAGCCTATATAACTGTAAGTCTTCTGTTTACCTGAAATTAGAGCTCCCATAACGCTTTATTAAGTTAGGTTTTTGGGGGCAGAAAAGTGTTAGCTATATTACGTTTTTATCTTTGTAAAACCCCTAAAGTTCTTCAAACATTAGATCTTCTGTCTTGGACGAAATTGGTTAAACACATTAAAAGAAATACCCTTAAGCAGAGAGAAAAAAATTTAAGAGATTTGTTTACCATGAAAATAAAGTTAAGGAAGTTTCCTAATAGGCCACTGGCCAAGTTCTCAAAAACCGGCGTCATCACAAAGCCATCAGGAAGAAGTAGCTAACTGTTCCCCTCTGGGATATGTATTGTTCTAACAAAAAATAAAATAAAATATAATAATTTTTTAAAAGTCCACAGCATCCTAAATTGGGCACAAGGGTGTGCATTTGATGTAAAGATGAAACACTGGCATTTAATGAAAATCTGAAACATTAACTTTTGCTTTACAATAGGAGAATCTAAGTAAAATATGTGCAATAAGTATATCCACAACAAAGCTGAAAGAGGCATAATTCGCAATCAGAATTAGATTTTTTTACCAAAATAAGATTTTAGATAATTGAATCCATATCAAAAAAAAGTCCTTAGCATTTTTCAGCCATGTTTCATAAGAGAAGAGGTGCGTAATTTACTTTAGTTCTTAAAAATGGCCGTGAAAGTCTCATTATAGAAGATCCGAGTACATAAAAATCTTTGCACTTAGAACATAATTTGTCAATGTGACACTCCTAAGTGGAGATTTTAAAAGCCTCCTAGGGTAAATGATGCCTGATTCTTATTAATTTCTCTTAAGAAGTGTTGTCCTTTGCAGGGACTATCTTCCGAAGAGGTACGCAGCTATATTTTCTTGCAAGGGAATCTTCATGTTTCTTTGATTACTGTCGTGTCAAGCAGAGTGGTCAGAAAAGCTGTGTGTCAAGACGAGTGAGAAAAAATCTTTCAAAAAGTTTAAAAATGGTAATAACGATGCTATCTGTGGAAATGTCTTAAAGACGCAGAATAATGATCAGGATGCGAGATTGTTTGGAGCAAAACGGCAATTTTTTTTTTGCAATCAGAAGTTTAACTGACAATTATTCCTCGCACCATATCCGTGTTGTCGGCTTCTGTTTCTGTGGATAATTCTCCACCCATTTCTGCAAGCCAGATACAGGCAATTCTCACCCCGGCCACTCTAAATGAGTACGTCGTGCTAGATTGATATAGAGACTATTTAGCATTCCCCTTAATTATTTCTGCACAAATTCCCTTGTTCTTTTCCCCTTTTCTTCTCTTACCATCTAAATGAGATTTTTTTTTCTTTTTAATTTTTGTTTCCTCTTTGGTATATCTTTTTGAAAATACAGAAATGGGCAGAAGTACATCAAATTTCCTAAATTAAACGACAAAGTTGATTATTTGTACAGTGTGGATTTTTTGAGCTTTAAAATCCAAGTTTGGACTCCTGAATATTCCCCTTTAATTTCTCTAGCTTTGTGATCTATCATATAAATTCTCATCAAATAGGCAAATATGAACACGTTTTTGGGAAAACTATAATCACTATTATAGTTATACTTTTTATATTCAAATATTTCAGATGAAGAAAAGAAAAAAAAAAGATAACAGGTAGGGAAACAACACATAAAATGGTCAAAAGAATGAAAAAATAAATAAAGGTAAACAAAATAATATCCGTAAATATGACCTCTAATGTCATACTGCCACCAGTTTTTTTAAAATATTTTAAAGAATCAGGCAAATTACACATGGAGGAAAAGGATGACATTGATATCAATAATTAGCTGCCATTGCCTTTGGTGTGGCAGAATTTCATCCTTTGCCTTTGGTGAAAACATGTTCTAGCATGTCTTTGTTGCATATTTCTCATCTCCAGTATGACGTTAGCTTCAGGAGATCTTATTTTCACAGATGTTACATGTTAAAAATTCACATTGTGTATAATAAAAATGTTACAAATTGGGAAGAAAGTATGTCAGTAGGTAGGCTCACATAAAGATGTTGAAGTTCAGGTACAAACATAAACCCATTTAATACAAGTCTTTTGTATAGGTGAGTTTAGGAGGGTAAGTAAAATGACATTTAAGGCCTTGTTTTATACCATTGCTGTCTAAAGAACACATTGACACAGATTTTAAACAGATCTATTTTAAACTGATGTAGATTCTTTAAGATTTTATGGGGTTGAGTTGTTTGGTTGTTTTTTTTTTAATTTATACTTTCTCTTTTGCTTGCTTTCTATTTTATTTTATAGTGGTGGAGTGGGAAGAAGGTGAATGTATGTATTTCATGAGTTTCAAAATTGTTGGTGGCTTAGCATAGTTTTTCTTTTTCCTACAAAGTTCAGTCCGCTACACCAATGACACCTGCAAATAAACAAGCAAGTAAAATTACATTTTCAACCCAAACAGCTGGGGGAGAAGAAGTTCTTGTGGTACAAATTTCCACGTTCATTCTTAAGAAGTATTTTCTCACTTTCAGGTTTGACTAATACACCGGCACCACGAGGTGTTCAGAAGTTCAAGATGTTACCTCTTCCAAGCCCCTGCTGAGCATGAGTGGCCCTCAGTGGGGTAAGTAGGAAAGATGGAGTTGATAGCAATCCTGCGCCTTAAAACCTAACGCTCCATAAATTGAGACAGCTGTGTATGCAGTGGAACTGCATTCAGCCTGTGAGATCTACTGTGGCCACATCAGTTGGAGACTTCATGCCATGTCCAGTCTGAGATGTGTGCAAATAGAACGTGAAGACTGCTGGTGTTGCTTAATGTGTTTGTGCTTAGTGTTACTCCTGTTCCGTAATTGTTTGCCACGTACTGAAAACAGCATTTTGTGCTTTCGCTGAAAATGAAGAGAGAGTTGTTAATGATATATATTTTGTATTTTATTTTTAAGGGGGCATATTATACTCCAGAAGCGTAAAACAATGAAATCATTAAACACTTGCCCCCAGTCACTAAGCAGGAAGTGAACTGGCTGGATTTTTTTTCTAGTTTTTATAAAACTAAATCTATTGAATGTGTGAGTTTACATCTGTACGTGGAAATGAAAATCCCCGTGCTTGTAAGGAGATTTTATGAGTGTCTTGAAAGACTACGAGAAAAATGTTATAGGAGTGATGATCTTGATGCTTTTAATATCTCTCAAATGAAAGTGGCTTTTCAGAGCATCTGAAGACCATCTGGAATGGAAAATAAAATTATTTCTTCCTTGCATTTCCGGATACAAGAGATACCTCAGGATTCTTTTGAATAGATACTAGATGTTGTTTTGATTATTATTACGAGGATAAAGTAGTCTATTTGATTGTACAGAATAGAGCACCTCCTTTATAATAAGCACTTGAAGGTACCCTGTGCTTGGGAAGATAATTCCTAAAATACTATCTCGCTGAAAATATTAAATAATGTTTCTGAAAATCCTCTATACTTTGAATGAGCTCCTGAAGGTAATAGATTGCACAGGAATGTTTCTGGGGTTTGTGAAGAGATTTTACATTTTCTACACTCTGTATAGTCTTGCAAATGTCATCAAAAAAGGACAATTCAACTTTGTGGAGTTATTTCTAAAACAATACTGGTCTGCAAACATTAGAAAAGTTTTTGTAACTATAGCAGTACTGTATTGGTCCTGTGTCTTTGCTGGAAGAAAAAGAAAATCCTGTTATTATTCAAGAATCAGCCTGAACGCTGTTGCACAGAAAAATCCTGGCTTGAAGACATACAATTTAAGAGGTAGGGCTACAAGTGAAAGAGAAACCCTTAAAAACTAAAATCCCTGTAGCAGGGATTTGTAAAAGTCTAAAGAAAATTTGCATTATGACACATTTTTTCCCTCCCATTTCCTGCAGAGGGATCTCCCAGAACAGTCACACTTCTCTGAGCTCACCAGTTTTAATCGGTGCAGAAGCCCTGTTCCTAGATGAATAAACGAACCAAGGAATTTCACAACAGCTAATGCCTGTTGCTTTTAACAGATGACATACTTTTTATTCCAGGATGCCGGTGGTTTTGCTTAGAATTCAGTCAACAAATACTGGTTCGGGGACTGTTCTGTACATCTAGTATAATTTCTGGATAAAAAAAGGGCACTGATTCTTTCCCTGCTGTAATATAAGACAGTCAAAGTTATTTCTTATTATAGTTTTTGTCACAGGCATGTGACACGTGTTTAGAAGAGGAAATGCATGAATAATGCATACCATTTTGAAGCTCTCCCTGTACGTGGTAATACCAGGTATATGCAAACTTGAAAGTGAGGGGTAGTCTAAATGATATAAAGTGCATAACTTTGAAAGAGAAGTTGAAGAAGGAACATCTTTTATGTTAAGACAATTTAAACAGATTTATCCTCTCAGATGAGTTAGTATAGTGGTTATACATATACAATGCTTATACATAAATGAGTGTACTTTGCTCCGAAAATGCCAAAGTGCTTGGTTTTTTGTTAAAATGACTGGACTACAAAAACAGCACTCAAAGGCTGAGGATGCAGAACGCTGCTGGGACAAGTAGAGACATACTGTAACCATCCTCTTAAAAAATGTCCCTGGCAAACATGAATACATTTGAAAGTTTAGAAACTCTCAGTATCTCCTGTTCAGTACAGTACACTGCTCTCATGACTAAAAGTTTACAAAGGACTTAAAACTTGCTTTGTTCTTTAGTAGTATCAAAGTGCGCTGCGTTTTGCATATAGCAAATACAGAATAAAGGTCATTACTGTGGCAGCACTAAGAGATAATTTTGTGGTATCAAAACTTCTGGGTTCGTCAACTATTTAGAGTTCAAAACAATTGGGGGAAAAAATAAGAGTTAAAATGATCAGGTAAAAATTCTGTAAGAATATATGTCACCGTAAGAATATATATTATCCTTGTAAGAATATATGCCTTATACCTTGAAAATGCATAATAACTACATGTGTTCCTCTCACTAAGGATTCGCATCAGTAGCGGCAGACAAGCTGCGCTGTAAGTAATTTGCCTGAAACACATTTTTATAACGGCAAATTACTGCCCTTTAAAAATAATACTATCATATATTCTGATTTCGTTAGAATATCTGTATTTAATGTCAATATTCCTGTTTTACAGTATGGAGTTCTTTGAACTCAAATGCCATTGTTTAGGCCTGATGAAGCTTAGCCCTTTTAAAGGTTTACGTTGCTATAACACAAATTAATACCATCACAGTGAAAGAATTAAATTGTAGTGGTTTGATTTTGGCCTCTTGAGAGATCTGCTTGGCAGGGTTCCATGGGATACAGCCCAGGAGGGGAGAGGGGCCCAAGGAACCTGGTTAGTATTCGAGGATCACCTCCTCCGAGCTCAAGAGCGACGCATGCCAACAAAGAAGTAGTTAGGCAAAAAAGCCAGGAGGCCTGCATGGATGAACAAGGGGCTCCTGGACAACCTCAAACAGAAAAAGGAGGCCTACAGAGGGTGGAAGCAGGGACAGGTAGCCCAGGAGGAATACGGAGAAACTGTCTGAGCAGCCAGGGACCAGGTTAGGAAACCTAACCTGCCCAGGTAGAACTAAATCTCGCCAGGGACATCAAAGGCAACAAGAAAAACTTCTACAAGCATGTCATTGATAAAATAAAGACTAGGGAAGATGTGGGCCCTTTCCAGAAGGAAATGGGAGACCTGGTCACCCAGGATATGGAGAGGGATGAGATTTCACTGGCAAGGGCTCTAACCACACCACCCAAGTCGCACAAGGCAAAGGTAGGGACTGGGAGAATGAGGAATCCCCCACTGCAGGAGAACATCAAGTACGAGACCATCTAAGGAACCTGAAGGTGCACAAGTCCATGGGACCTGATGAAATCCATCCGTGGTTCCTGAGGGAACGGGCAGATGAAGTTGCCAAGACACTATCCGTCATATTTCAGAAGTCGTGGCAGTCCAGTGAAGTTCCCACTGACTGGAAAAGCAGAAACATCACCCCCATTTTTAAAAAGGGAAAAAAGGAGGACCCGGGGGAACTACAGGCCGGTCAGTCTCACCTCTGTGCCCAGCAATATCATGGAGCAGATCCTACTGGAAACTCTGCTGAGGCACGTGGAAAATAAGGAGGTGATCAGTGACAGCTTCACCAAGGGCAAGTCATGCCTGATAAATTTGGTGACCTTCTATGACGGGGTTACAGAGTCAGTGGCAAAGGGGAGAGGAACAGACGTCATCTACCTGGACTTATGCAAACCATTTGACACTGTCCCACATGACATCCTGGTCTCTAAATTGGAGAGACATGGGTTTCATGGAGGGACCACTCGGTGGATAAGGAACCGGACGGATGGTCGCACTCAAAGGGTTGCGGTCAACGGCTCAATGTCCAGTGTCTCATGGAGTGTTACTGTGGTCTAAATTATAAACTGATTAGAAAAAAATATAAATGGAATAGAAATTAGTAAGGCCCACTGGCAGATAGTCCAAATGAAATGTTGACCTGGACATCTTTAAAGTGATGACTTTCAGGAACTTTGTGAGAGGAGTTTAAAAGATAAGGAGTCATGTACCCATCATGTAGTTAAGCATTGGCTATTAGCTACTGTTGTAAAAAAAGGGAATATTTAGATGCATCATTGATATGATTCAGCATGGATGTTTTTATACTCTGTAGGATACAGATTCATATGTATAAATGAATATAGATAGATATATTCATATAGATTCATATAGAGTACAGATTCATCAATGGGTTTAAATGTCAGTTGCATGTCAAGAATTGAGTTTGGCGTCAAGCGTGATGCATTATGACTTAAAATCTCTCTTGCAAAAGCTGGAGTATTTGCCAGAGTAAGAATAGATTTAATGTCCGTGGAACTAATTAGAATAAAATAGAATAGCTTTTATAGACTTTTCTAGTCAGAGCGTCTAATTCGCCAAAGTGCATCCCAGAGTAATTGCCCAGATATGAGCAGTGTAATAATTTGTCAGCATATGGTGCTTTCACTGTGTGCTCAGCAGTGCTCACATGAAGCCCTCTGTGCCACAGGTGACTGGGAAGGCTGGCCAAGATCCCCAAATTGACTCTTCTTTTTTCTCTCTAATTGGGAAATAAAGACTCTTTACCTTCCCTTTGTCCTTTCGTTGTTAAATTTAGCTTGATATAGTTTCAGTGGCGTGCTCCTTAAGTTATGCACCGGTTCAAGCCTGTCTCTTGAGTTCAACCGTTTTTTAAACTTGTATTAACTCATGGAAGGGATTATGCTGAAGGTGTAGACTGTATAGGAACCACTAGGCAAAGACAGCGTTTTGTCAAAAGATGTGACGACCTCAAGTGTGGTGTGGCAAGTACCAAAAGAAGGACATATGATGGAGTCCCGCTGATACTTGCAGTCGCTGCTTGGAAAAACAGGTTGTATGTCCATGGCAGAAATGGCTTCAAGGAGCTTGGGCAGGTGGTACCCAAACAATGCTACAAGCACAGAAGAATCTCACCCAATTCAATTTGAATTCAGAATGATATTCTTGATTCTTCTGGCACCAAAGATATCCATTTGCAAGTCATTTTTCTCCCTTCGTGTAAACGGTCTAGCACTAGATTTCATACACGTTGGCTGCAGTAATGCCATTTATGAAATTAGAACTGTAGTTTTTCCTGAAGGGTGAACACTGCTGAAGTTCAGAGCTTCATTTTTTAGTGTCAGAAATAGGTCAGTTATCCTTATGATTAGTATGGGACAAATTTATTTGTTGACATTGAAAAATAAAATGTAGGCATTAATATTTATATATTTTAAAACATCGTGACTGGAATACATCACTGGACATACATAAGAAGGAGTGATGCTCTCCGTTACAAAATATACACTGTGAAATGACTCATGGAGTTGTACAATGGACTAGTAAAAATGCAACTAATAGGAGTAACTATTAATAAAAAGCAGAAGTGTTTTATACAGGCGAGAGTTATGCTATCTAAGAAAAGAAGCATAAATATACTTGTGCCTTATCTACCCAAAGAAACGCAAACCTGATGGCAACTTTTTCTCCGTGGAACTTTTGTCATGTGCAACAGCTGTTAAGTAAAGACAGAAAGATGGTTAGTGGGGTGGAGAGGAGATATTTTGGGGTCTCCATATAAATAGCTTGAATCAATACTGGAAAGAGTTTGGAAATACTTGACATGAGTCATAATTGTATGTTTCAGTCTGTCAATGTCAAGGAATAAATTAACATGCTTAACCTGTTCATTTGAACACTTAGCCTAGCTAAACACCCGTCCCCTTTCCTCTGACCATTTCTCAAATGGGAAAATCATTTTCCACTCTCAATAAAAGGAAGAGACAGAAGAAAGACTGTTTTTCTTTAGAGCAAGTACAAATTAAGGTTTTATTGGGGGGACGATGTGTTTGATCCATAGCATTTCAAAACCGTAAAAAACTTGCATGCTTTTGTGCTGCATCTTCCAAATTCCAAAGGACAAAAAGAGGTATATACAAGGTTATTTTCAAGTTCCTAATTTCAGGTGCCTGATACTGCGTTGTTGTGATCAGTGCCTGATTTCGTGGCATTGCCAGGTGCCAGATTTTAGGCAAACAAAAATTGTTTCTTTTTTCTGCAGAGCACGTTATCCATTTAAGGTCTGTCTGAAATGAACTTTTTGGTCCTACCTGCATGTTTATGTAGCGTATCACCAAATCTGACAAGTGTCTGTGATCACAATTATTGGAAGTATGAATATGCATTTTTCCTTATTTCTTGTAAAGTCTAAACTGTCTGAAAATGATTAAAGAAATAAAATTAAAGGTAGTTATAATTTAAAAGTTATCTTTGTATAGGCATCCTTGTCAAAATGTACATTTGGCTGTTAATCATATCCTAGAATAACTATCAGACTTAAACCCATCAATCGATGTCTGTCTTGTTGAATTTCATCACATCAACGCCATTTTGGTGGTTTATAATGTTCCCAGTAATTTTATTTTTACACAACATTATTCTGTGTTATGTTAGTCTCTGCTCTTGTAGAACCTGCAGTAGAGCTGTAAACTAATTTGCAGACAGGAATAAATATGCCTGTAATTATGTTTGATAAAGAAAATCACTGCCATGTCTGCGTCTGCTTCCACGTTAGTAGAAAAGAGAGAAAATCCAGCAGAGAACATGGGGATCTATAGTAGCAATGACAAGTGATTTAGGTATTTCCTGCGAGGAAGGAGCAACTAGGAGTTTGGGCCCAGCAGTCCTGTTAGTGCTAGAGCAATCTCACTTTTGTCTTTTATTTCCTTGCTTTTCTGCTACGTCATTTCACTCTAAACTTGCCAGCTAGAGGCTCTAAATTATTTATACAAACCTCTCAAATTGGGAAACACTTCAGCTTGTCCTAGTTAATTTTAAAATTTGCATGTGCTGTTTTTCTGCTGAGATATTGAGAATTGTTTGTTTTCCTTTAAGCCCTATAAATAATAATTGATTTATTAGGGATTATAAATGATTATAAATAAATGTTTTATTAGGGATACAGAGTACTAGTGTCCCTCATGAATGTTAGCTGGGTCTGGGGTCCTCAGCCCTTCTGCTCAGTAGCTACAATTATCCCAGAGAATTAGCCGATTTCCTAATAAATATTCTCAATATATCACTCTCTCTTGCTCTTTTTTTTGTTCATATGGTGATTTGCCTCAGTTTCTGTAAGTGATTTCCACTGCAACATAAACTGCTTTTTAGAAACTGTTGCACTGTTTTACGTTAGTCTTTCTTGTGCCAGATGAAAACATCGGTTAGAGTATGTTTTTCCAAACTGCAAGTTTTTAATGAGAAATACCTACCCATAAAGCCTCCTTTTCCCAAAGCTCGGGGGCAAGTGAACCTCACATTTTGATGGAAATGGTGACTGCTAACACTGGAAATAATGAGAGACGTGAAAGACTTAAGAATATGGGAATACTCTCCCCCACCTTCTTTCCTTATGTATTTGAACTATTTAATTTTCAACTTTTTTCAAAACTCATCCGCTGCTAGTGGATGATCGGCATTTCAATTTTGAATAGCCTGTTTTGTGCCTTGGCATCATATGGTTTTATAAATTGCTCTGCGCTTGGGTGGAGTTACATGCGAGAAATTATACACGAACAGAAGACAGCAGATGACTCTGATAACTCTTTGGTCAGTATAAACAGAAGTACCTGACTGAATAAGGATAGCTTTGCCTTGCTCTGGTTGGTCAAATCGCAGCCTCATAAAAATTCATTTCTACTTTGCCTTTCCAGAATATTGTACTGCAGCTCTTGAATCATCTAGAAATCCTCTGTAAGATTTAGATATTGTGATACAACCTGTATTTAGTAAGTTTAAAAGTATTTTAGTCACCTTTGAGGAAGCAGCCATAGAAAGTACTCTGGTAAGATTCTCTGGAAGACTTTAGCATAGGTCCCATTCCAATGTATATCCCGATAGTTACTGTTTGGTTTGAAAATTTAATTTTACCAGTGATCTAATTCATATCTTATGAGATGAGAGGTATTTTATTTCAAATACAGAGTTGTCTGGGTACTGTGAGCAGGGTCATTCGAGTCATTGGAGTCTTGTATGAAATTTTAAAAATTGTCGATCTCTACATACTTCACTAGTTATATATATTTATGTATACAACCAGCTTGAAGATGGTGAGAAGAGTCCATCAGATCCATAAATGGATGGTGATAGGTATCCAGACGCAAGAAAATAATGAAGTGGCAGTGACAGTGCAAATCATATGAGGTTTCATGCCCTTCTGAAAAGTTCTGTGGAAATTGTGATTCCACATCTTGGCTTAGTTACTGGTTGAAACTATTCTTTGGTCACCTGGAGAACTATTTCTGTGTTCTTGGCCAGGAAGGCTGGAGAATATCCTTCACAATCTGCCACTTCATTAAATTCCTTTTGGCAGAAAAATTATTCCCTGGAAACGTGATCTTGCTGAGGCTTAGCCTTAGGATGTTGTAGTGTTATCTATATTGTCTTTTCCATAGCAACATACACAAGGCTTCAGTAAGAAATAAATAGCAGAGCAGCCTTCAGAGAGGCCATACAGTTCCTGAGTATCAAGTCACTCGTTGACATAGAATTCATATTAAATACGTGTAGCATTTGTTTTTCCCATTTTAAACCTTTAGATGCGAAGACAGAGTCGCTTTCAGAGTTTTTGCTTTCTGATCTCGGTGTATTCTGCCTACAAATTTTCTAGCATCAATAGGGAAATTATGCTTTGCACAGACTGATGTTCCTTCCTGCCCCTTTCATTTTTCAGCAGCTACTTCACATCCTTATTCACCTCTGAATGTTAGGCTGAAGAGAAAGAGAATAATCATCCTTCCTCACCAATATTTGGATCAATGGTTCACATTTTTCAGACACAGCATTGCAATTTGACAATGTCTGCCGTTTCCACCAAATGTTCTGCATCCCATATGTAATTAGATTTTTTTCTTTTACAACATTTTACCCGTAAGAGTAGGATTTTTTCCTTCACCTTTCCTGCTTCTCCGTATCTTAACAGTGGAAGCAGATTGCCTTTGTATGGTGTTCAATTCTGCTTTAATACGGTTAAGGTATAAAGAGGCAGTTTGGAGTGAAACGATCAAAATGCCTCATTTTCTGCCTTAGTTACCCAAGTGTTTCAAAGTGAATACAGCTTTGCGGTTGCAGACGGGTTGTATTTTTACTCACTCTAAGAACCTCTACTTAGTACTTCACTTGCCTGGAAAATATTCCTACTAGCTTTCTGATAACATAGTTTCTCATTTAACGTGTTACTCTGAGGAAAAAAGGCTGACGATGGTGGCTGAATTTGATAAGGTATGACTAAGACAGCAGTATGTCAAAAAATCTGGTGTGTTCCCTTGAGGGAATCAGTGGTTCTTCCTAATTTAGTATTGTCAGCAAAGTTACTTAGTGTGCACTCAACTCCTGTGTCCAGGCGTCACTTTCCCTTCATGAACCTATGTTTGCTCGATCAATGACTGCACTGTTTTCCAAGTGTTTTTCGATAACTCCCAGAATAATCTTCTCCATAATTTTACCAGGCACTGAAGTGAGACTGACAGGCCTATAATTACCAGGATCTTTTTTCTAGCCCTTCTTGAAAATTGGACATTCGCTAGCTTCCAGTCAACTGGAACCTCTCTAGGTTCCCATGACCATCGTGAGAGAGGTCTCGCAATAACATTGGCCAACTCTTTCAGTACCTGGGATGAATCCCATTCACAGACTTACTTGTATTTAGATGCAGCAGCAAATACTGTAATAGTTCAAAGTCAACACGGAGCTTATGACTCCTCCAGTGGTCGTTCTCCAACCCGGGGTTCAGGGAGCTCTAGAGCCCATCGTGGGTGTTGAAGACATAGGTGAACAGGCTTCTTTGATTCGGAAGTTCTCAAAGTAGAACCCAGAGACTGCTGCGCGGACTGCTGCGTCTGTGGGCTGCTTCTGTTGGTTGAGCTCTCAGTGCAGCTACTGCCAAAAGCATTGTCTGCTTTTTGTCATCTCCATTTAAGGTCACATTTTAAATACACCTGGAGCAGTTCACGCTCTGTCACTGAAGGACAGATGGCAAATTGGCTGCTGGTTTCAGGCAACTGCAGGCTGTATCTCCCTTCTACACCCATCCCAGAAGGATGTGCAGCAGCAAATACAGCTGTAACTCTCCATCAGCTGCGGTGCAGTACTGTAACACAATGCGGGTGCTGTACCGATGAAGGTTTGCTGTGTGTGTTCATGTTAACCGGGAGTTTTCAACTGCATCCTTTGACAGTCACAGCACTTCTGAGCTACGTATTGTGTTCGGTGTTTGTATAGTGCCGTCAATCCAATTTGTCACAGGGTCTGTCTGACACTGTTCCAAACAGCTGTCTAGCACATAAGAAGCAGTTGCTCAGCAGGACAAGAAATCGAATACACACCTATATTCCAAAAATACGATTTTCTCTTCCTTTCCTGCTTTGTTCAGATTTATAAAGTTTGTTAACTCAAATCCATGTGCTTCTGGAATGACCAGCTTTTGTCACTTACATCAGTTCTGTGACCCCTTTAATAGCTTTTCAAATTTGCTTTTAGGGCTTTTTGTCTTTTTTTCAATGTTCACGTGTTTATTGTATATTTCAATTGATTAAGTTTCTTACTTCAAATTGAGCGTACGAAAAGACACATCAGGTCCCAAACTTTAGAGCTTTGTTTTCTAAAAACATGAAAAATACAAAGTGGGTGCAAGGTACCTCTAGCAATAGAAAAAAATTCTCAGACCTGATCGTTAGAAGAGACAAGGTGAGTACTTGGAAGTATTCTCCCATCATTCAGCCTTTCTGAATGGTCCCTTTCTTCAGTGCTTCTTTCTACTTTGGCAACTTTCAATTGTTCCTGGGATAAACATATATCATAAGGATTCCTCTAGAATTACCAAAAAAGGCTTCTAACTCCACCTCAATTTTGGATCTTTTCTCCACCTCAGGCAGGATTTTGTTCAGCTTGATGCTGACACCTTGGTCTTTTCTTTCTTAAACTCTGCGTGTTAAAATATTCTTGAAACCACGCTCAGTTGTTACAGGGAAAGGAGCATGACCTTTCTTCCCCTGTGCTCGCGTCCGCTGTGGTCAGCCTCATCCTCAGGGCATCTTTAATGATATATAATTTATACGCTTAATATGGCATTTAGCGTGGTATATGTTTGCTAATACCACTTGAAACCATTATGTGCGCAATCCAAAGTTGTGCTGTTCTTAGTCCTATTTATAAAAATCTTAACTGTAGAGCTATAGACTTTTTTATTATACAAAAATCTCCAGCTCTGATTCTAATCTAAAAATATTGACATAGAAGCAAGTTAATAAGACATATAAAACTATGTCCTCGTGAGACTTTTGTACTTAATCTCAATATTAACTTTTCCCTGTGATTGCGAACAAAACATCCATCTAATACGCTTCCACAGTGCATTTGGGTGAACTTGTCACGTTCTGATCTTCCACTCAAATAAATGGATGCTTTACAAGAAAAAGGTTTAAAGTTCAGAATATAGGAAGGGTTTGAAGATTGCTTTCATTGAGACATTTCACAATGTCTTGACAAATTAGAGTAACAGTGATGTCTTCAGTTGAGATGCAATGAAATCCTACAATAAAGTCTGCTTTATCTAAGAGAAGCCAGGGCACTATCTTTTAAGCCTCTACTGCCCTCTCCTGTGATAAATAAAACATAAAAAGGAACAAATGAAGATGAAAGTAGTGGAAGAATTCTGCTGTTAATGTTCGCTGTCGTGCAAAAGAAACAAGACTGCATCCCCATCTCCAAATCCTGTAATAATTATAGTCCTTCACCTCACAAAATTTTACTTTTGCTTTTCTCTGCCTCATCTTTTCATAATACTTATTCTTAGTTACTGTTTCATCCAGCCTCAGTGAAAGTTTAAAACTATGGAAGAAGAATGCCTTCTGCAAAATTGATTTTTAGTGGAGTTTAGCTGATGTTCAACTAGATTTAGTGCATCACATCCCATATAATTCCTGTTCCAGGACGATAATTTCCCCTTTCTTCTTACTACTTAGGAGGAAAAATACTTAAACGCAGTATGAATTTTATACAATAAAGACCTGACCGAGGAGCTATTTTTCAATAGCAGTGTTCTTCATTCTTTTGTTTCTTGAGGTTGCAGGGTAGCAAGGAAAATCTGTGAACAGTCAGGAAAACCCTGCAGATACGAACGTGTCTTTAATCTGGATGATGGCAATGTATTTGCTTATGCTGTTACCTCTTGCATTTAAGGCGAAGGTTTAACCCTTTTGCTGGGGAAAAAGTTTCCCATTTCCATGTCTTTAGAAGACTTCTGTTCCATAAGCAATTGTAAAATCTTCAACTTTCTTCAGGTACCGTCCAAATAAGTGTTGTTGAGGAGATCACTAGTTGCAGTGGCCCCTGTGTTAATGCTGGAGGCGTTAATGTTGGAGAGGCAGTTCTGTGATCTTTTCTGTGCCAGGTGCCACAAGGGCTATAGAGCTAATGATCTGAACATCTTTACCTTACAAAGTTAGATTTTAAATTAAAAACAAACAAGAAAGCCCCCCAAAAACGAAAAAAAAAAACCAACTGAAATCTCTTACTTCAGAGTTCTTGCTTTTACATAGAAACACATTATAAAGAAGGTAAAACATAAGAAAAAGCAGGTCTGAGTACATTTCCTAACAATAACATGCAGGACATAGAACATGTCGAATCCACAAGATTACATGAAGACTGTTCCCCTCTATGCCATAACCTTTTCTCAGCCACTGGTATTCAGTGCAAAGCAAAATCTTCAACCACCACAACAGGGATGCAGAGGGGAAACCAAGATCGCCTTCTAAGACTGGGCAGATTTTGCCTGGTGAAATCTGCACGAGATGACCATTTGGTCTCTTACTTATAGCAAGGAAGAAAAACTAAAACTGTCTGAGATTCTGTGTCTGAGAATAATGACATTTCTCTCCTTGCCCCAAATTTGGTGATCAGTAAAATTCAGGGAAAAATGTAAGAAACAATCTCTAAAAATAGCAGAATGTGTTTAAATTAAAATGCTGAGGGTTTTCTAAGCCTTGTCATATGAAAGCAATAAAAGCACAGAGTATAAAGAATTACCACAGCTTGCAATTATCGGTATAAGAAGATTAAACAGCTCAATTCCTTTCTTTTTGTTCCATAACTGAGTTTATCTTCATTCACACAGTAGCCACAGAACGAGCCTGGCAGACTTCAAAGGCAGATGTAAGAGTTTTAGGTTTCATCATTAATGTTATTTTATAGTTTCATCAGTTTCCCTCCTTATCCCTCATTAGGTAAACAAATTTTTCACGTACAATAAATAATAGGTCATAAAATGTCTGGTATGGGAGTGAAGGAAATAAGGGGGATTTTTTTTTTTTTTATTATCTAAGAAATTACAAATCTTGCTTTTCATATTTTGTTAAACTAATATTTACAATGAAAACAACAGATGAACAAGGAGCAACAGATTAGCTGTTTTAGAACAAAAGTTTCAGCAATAGTTTCCTCTTTTTTATGGCACGTTGACAGCTTTTATGCTTGTTGACCTCTGATTTCAGTCGCTGAGACTGAACGCTTAGCAAAACAAACAAGCAAAATAGAACTTAGAGGAGGTAGCCACGTTCTAAGGCCATTTAAAATACTCTAGACAATATTTTGTTAGTTAATTGTAGGTACTTTTTTTTATTTTGCTTGCATTCTTTATTTGTTTCAAATAACCGTGGGGAATATTTTTACTGTCAAGTTCTCTGTTGCTGGCTGGATGCCTTTTTTAAAACACATTCCACTCAGGCAAATTCAGTAGATTTTGAGTGAGTAGCCTTCTGAGGAAGTAGTGTCAGTATGGAATCCTATATGCTGAGGAATTAATAAAAATCAGCAAAAAATTAAAATAAAACCGGGAAATGTGATAATGGTTTGAATATTTTGGAGTTTTAGAAAAACGTATTAATGCTATAGAAGTAGTGGTGCCTCCTTTTAATTAGATTGCAGTTACAACAATAATCTAAGTTCTTCTCGAGATGTGCGCAGTGCATAGCTTTCTTTTATTCTCTAACAAACGGGAACAAACCTTTTCATGACTTACTGTTAAACTCGAGGCACGCTCTGCTCATCTTTCACTCCCATGTTCAAGTTAATTGAATATCTGTAATATGATAGTGATGTCAATACGATGGTCAGCGATAGTAAACACTTGGATCGTAACAATACTAGCTAAAAATCCTACACATGCCTGCCGTAGCACATGTTAAATTTATACCCAACACGCCCATATTATGAATGATTGCTTGCACTCCTCAGTTTCATTTGTAATGCCTTGTTAGACTCTTATCACTTTTTGGACCACAAACGTGTGTTTTTTCAAAACTATACTTGCTTTTTCAAAATTCTACTTAAGCGCTTTAAATTTCCTAGTAAAAAGAAGACACTTTCAAGGATAAGGTCTGAGAGATTAATTGGTTTCTTCATTTAGGGAGTTCTGTTTCCTCCGAATTCCTATTAACTTTTTTTCCCACTAGAACAGGTGATGCATCTAAAACACATCTCGTAAGTGGTTTGGTATTATACAGATTTTTCAATGGATAAATAGATTTGTAGTCTTATTTACGATTTAAACTGCAGGTAACTAAAATGATAGTGATGTTTGGAGAAAGGAAAGAATCAATGAGAGTAGTAAGACTCTCCGCTGGTGTAAAATTCCACTGACTTCACTGGCAATATTCTGTGGCATCATCAGCTTTCTTACTGCACGTTTAAAAGGGAGTTTTACCTAATAGACTATAACAAATGGAAACAAAATAGGAACTGATTTCTGATACAGGACCAATTTATGTGTCCGTCTAAATGCCTCTGGAAATTCTCCACAGAAGCCGAAGTTTTATTTCTGAATTCTTAACTTTCTCTAGCTGGTAAATGGGCTCCTCAGGCGTTCCAGCCTAGGACTCAGATTCTTCTATATACTGCAATGTATTTGATTTCTAAATTGTAACTTGGAGGTTAATTACTCACTGATCACAGGTTCTGTAGTCCATACAAGTCAAAAGCAATAAAATTGAAAACTAAGTCAAAACGTCTTTCGGTTCATCATTTTGACACCACCTTAGGCTCTCTTACATTTTTTCCGTTACTAGCTTGGCTAATATCTTTGATTTAGTTCTTCCAAAAGTAATAATTGTATCTCTAACAAATTCATCTCCAGCCTCCCTGCCATCATCCATTTCCCTGACCTTCGCTCCCAGTATATTTTAATGTCCCTGTGTGCCCCCGGGAAGGGGTCACAGTGCATGAGGGTTCGTATTCAAGAAGTTACAACGACCTAACTTTGAACATGGTTTAAAGAGTCACAGTTAACAACACTTTTTTTGTAGTAGTGCTCTTTCCTTTTTTTTCAACATTTGCTCCGTTTACTCAAGATGTCCACAGTTCCCCTACTCCTCTCCAAGAAGGAGCCCTACCATTCAGATGTGTGATTTGCTTGGGAACATCAGGTCTTATGTGAAAAGGACGGATTGTGAAAAGGGGGAAGAACTGTGAGAAGCACATTTTGGTTTGGACCTAGAGAACAGGAAAGGAGTCTTTCTTTGCTTCTGATGAAGGATCCTGTTTGTGTTCAGATGGAAATTCCGACAACATCACAAAAAATTTAATGCCAATCATCAATTACTGGAAATATTAAAAAAATTCAGTCCCTTGCTGCACTAAGCACATAATCGTGGTTCAGTTGAGTATCCTGAGGAGTAAAAGAGAGGAATACGTGTGGAAAAAAAGCAGAGAAGAGGTGGTACAAAGCAAATTAGGGATATAAAAATTCCATTTGAGGCAGAAGCAACAGGGTTGAGAAATGAAGGAGAATGCAGACCCTGGTGAGACTTTGTTGGGCCAGTGATCCCGAGGATCTGATTCTACGTTTTGGAGAGGTACGTGCAACCTGAGCACCTGATGCATGAAGAAAGGTGCAGTGGTTTTTAAAAGTAGAGGAAAGAGTTTCTTCTCTGAAATGTCATGTAGCATTTCCACAAAAAAATTGAAGGTTGATCCATAACCAGCATGGTACTCACCTGTGAAAAAACAATAAGCTCAGAAATATCCTTTTTATATGTTAATCTACCTTGAAGCAGGTTCCTATTCTATCTTGGTAGCTGTCGTAAAAATCAGCAATGACTTTTTCAAACAATCTTCCCAATTAGCTAGAAAAGGGCAACTGAACTGTTAGCTGGACTTCACTGAGCAGATTTTGCTGTAGTAACCTGGACTTTGTATTTTGTATGCCCTTACTGTATGCCTGTTCAGTATTAAAAAAAAAAAAAAGAAAAAGAAAATGACATTTGCCATTAAGGAATTGAAAATACAGTGCCACCTATTCCAGTATAAAATGAGAATTACTCCTACCATGGTAATAGTAGAACCGGGAGTTAATCTTCCAACAACGCAAGACAAAATTCAGCAACTCTAAAAGTCAAAGTTTAGTTTTTCTTGGAAGCCTTGTCAGAAGAAATAAACAACAGCTACGTGCGGAAATAAAAAAATCTTGGTTGTTTTAGATACCATTAGCCTTTATCTGCTTTTCAGAAATCAGAATAGTTCTTGACAGGATGGCTGTACTTTCTTTGCTAGGATTAATAGAATCTATCCCCTTTTCTTTTTGTTTTAATAGGTTCAATAATTCTTAGAAAATTCTCATGTCTCTACAAAACACTTTTATAAGTTGTACGTACAATTGCCGTTTCTTTTAAAAATCTGATAAAAATTTATGTATCTTTTTTTTTTTTTAACCTCTTATAGACATGGTCCCCCTGTTACAGTATTTAGCTGGTGTGTTTATTCTATATTTACTAGATTCGGTATGCCCCGGAGACTGACATGCAGAAAACCTGCCGCGCGGCCCACATCTAACCACATTAGTATGTTCCTGAGAATGACCAATGTGTCTTAATTACTCGGGGAGTCTCCTCTAGAGGGTATCAACCAACGTATATTTTTTTCAGAACAGTGAGCCATGTGGATAAATTTGACCTAAAATTGAGGACGATATTCTTTTTACATGGTAATCAGTAGAACGTTTATAGAACCTTGTCATTAAAAAGCCTATATTTAAAAGTGTTTTAAATTGGAAGCGTTCTTGAATGAGACTGTATTTCTATCAGCAGTAATCTGCCTGTACCTTATTAAATATTTTTTTGTTAGAATGTTTTTGCAATGTCTGAATAACCGACATGATTATTCATTGATTTCTTATAATCTATTCCATTAGAAAGGAGGTACAAAGAGCTATTATTCAACTCATTTGCAGGGGAATAAAAAGCGACACAACGTGGAACATGGGTGGTGCATTACGTTCCGTGTTCAAGTAGTTGAATATGCATCATAAAATGCGTTAACTATTTCAAGTTGTCGCTATGTATGCTTGTACAGTGCTGAATGAGATCTAAAGTAGTCATGACAAAGAATATAGAAGGAAAAGTACTTCAGTTGGACTTCTAGTGTGAATTTAAGAAAATTATGAGAAAGTTTCAAAGCTTAAGGGAAGAGCATGAAACGTATTGATTGGAAGCAAAAATGAATTAAGAAGATGGTTTGCATTGTGTGATACTTGGCCGTCTCTTTTCCCTTTTTGGTCTAAACCACCGTCACCTACTTCTTTGGATGATTATAATAAAATATTTTTCCAACGTTTCAGAAATATCAATAAATCTGGGTGCACACAAAGTATTATGTTGCGGAAATTAATTAAACAAGGAGAACACAGAGGCTGTATTTTCATTCAAATATTACTAAATCCTTTGAACAACAAGGAATAGATATTACTTTCTGTCATTTCCAAAGAGAATAACTCAGCCATGTGGCATAACAGCAGCACTGCTTCTTTTCCAGGGAAATAGATTCTACCATAGGCTGAAATAAAGTGAAGAATTATCTACATAAATATGTATTTCTTATGGTCTCCACAGAAATCCCGTGAAGGCAAATATAAGTTTGGAGAAATCGTTACATTTTCAATGAACAGAGGATTCATGGCTATTACCTTCCCGGTTCTGTGTCTCTTTGCAGATCAAATGTCACATTAGCTTCCTTTGAGCAAGTAAAGTAATTTCTTTGTATCCATGCAAGTTAGCTAAAATAATTGAGCAAATATCTACTGCTGGATATTCTCATTATTTCTATTACGTTCCACTCACTCGATTGTGATGGAAAAGGGTTTCTACCACCTATTAGGTTTATATTGATATGCATTTTGCTTTATTTATGATAATTTTGAGGGGTTTCGTAATTATTAAGTATCATCTGGGACTGAAAGTAGGAGAAGCTAAATTCAGAGATAAGCTAGGGCACAAATGTGACAGGCAGTTGAGCCCACAGTAGCAGATGACCCTGCATTGTTATTCCATTATTTGCTGGATTTCAAATGTTGACAAGATTATAAATTTTAATAAACGACTTGATATAGTATTCTTGGGATCTCCTTGCAGCCTTTCATGTCCTTTTAAAGAGTATCGTGGTATTCCCCAAATCTTCACTGACAGACTTATTTCCAGAGTAGCCTTACAGAAACGTCTTCTAGAATTTTATAATAATCTCATTTTACAATTTAACGATATGGTTTTGGGGTCAGTAAAAGTTGTTACTGTGGGAGAATCCGCACTGCTTTGTCTAGATAAAACTCAAGAGGAAATTAACTATGCTGAAAGTGACCTTCAATCAGATTACATGGTGACCAGAGGAATACCAAAAGACTTTTGAGAAAAGAAGCCAGTTTGGAAAGATTAATAAAAGAACATAAAACCCGTTAAGTGTGAGGAAGGGCCCTGGAGTGAGCAGAGGGGGACATAGCAGTGCCCAAACCTGGCTTGACACCTCCAGGTATCTCCCCACAGGCATTGCTACCCCTGCCCAGATGAGGCAGAGCATCCTCCCCGCCAGACACCAGGAGTTGCCAGCACCCAACCTGTGGGGTGAGAGCAGAGGGGCAGTTCACAGGGACCCGCTGCAGGTGTGTGGCTGTGAATCCTAGGGGAATTTCTCACCAGCGTGTAGGTCAGCAGGGTGTGGGCAGCCACAGGGGTATACGTGAACCTGAAGCACCCGCATCTCCCAGGGCGTGCAAATATGGGAGCCCACAGGACTGGGGGGGGGAGGGAAGGAGGGAGGAAATTTTGTGGAAGAATTATAGAAGGTTGTTCATTAACACTTTGTGTCTACAATTCCGGTTTCTCCGTTGTGCTGCTGATAGCGATCCTGAAGGTATAGTTCAGTGATTGGCAGTTAATTACATACTGTAAGTAAACCAATGAACTGCTCTGATCCTATCTGACCAGACACTTGAGTTAAGTCGTTTTTCCTTACGACACTAAAGGTAGTATTATTTCCTTTACTACTCCTTAAATACTTTCAGAGTAATATTCCCTATAATTCCACATAATTTACAGAGGACTTCTGGCCTTTATTCTACAATTTCTCAAAAATCTAAGAGGATATGTACCTTTTCCAAGCGTAAATAGATGATCTTCTATACAAGAACTCCACTCACTGCACTGATGTTTTTCACTTCTCACATAAAACTTTTTTTTTCTGGAACCTTAAAAAAATTTTAAGGATTCGTTCTTGGGTGGCAGGTACTTAAAGTGTTCATTTGATCCTTGTCCTACAATTAGGACTTCATCCTGCAGTCACTTGTTGGACTCAGTGGGGAGGATATACAATGAATGAGAATTCGAGCCTTGGAGTTAAACAAGAGAAAAATTCGGTTCCTATCTAGATTCCTATCGCTCGTCTCCTAATGTAAATGATTAAAAGAGGGACTAGTAAGCTTCCTGAAACAGGAGAATAAATTTTTATTTTATCTCATCAAAGCAAAAAAAAAAAAAAGTGCCTTCCCTTATACTTTTCCCTCAAAGAAAAAGCAAAATTCAAGCATACGAGACCATTCCTATTTAAGGCTCTAAGTTAAATCAGAAGAGCTTCAGCTGTAAGGGTTTTCACACACAAAGCCAACATATCATTTAAGCTCTAAACTATTATTGTCATACGTGAGCAGTTGTTTACCTTAACAATACCACTTTGTGTACAGAAGAAATGAGAATGAAAAATCACGTGTCCTAAGCAAAAGGAGATGACCGAAGGTTGAAGGCTGATCACGTTTGTGTGACAAGCAGCCTTGCGCTTCTGCAGTGGAAGGAATTTGAAAAGGATGAACGCGTGGTTTTGTTACTCTCCTTTTGGCCCTTACCCAGCTGTGGATCTCCACATCGATAACAGTTCCTTTCAGCTGCAGTTTCCATATGGATTAATGGCAAACTTTGCAGTGCAAGCAAAACAACAAGATTAATCCCCTATTTGTAAGGTGAATGTATGTAGTATATTTTAAAACAGATAAGAAAGTCTCATAGCTTCATTTTTTTACTCTTACTCTTTCTCCTCTCTTAAGATGGGAGAAGAGTTCAACAAAACACATTTGGAATGTTAAGTGCTATTTTGCTTCATTTCTATTGTTATGTGCTAGTGTCATTCGCCCTTATAAAGACTGTTTTTCTTTTTGTCTTGTGCTGATGAGAAGCACCTGGCAGAGTAAGTAGAAAGATGACATCAGGAAACTTGAAGGTGGTCTATCATAATCAAGCCAAGGCCAGGCTGGATGGGGCTCCGAGCAACCTGATCTAGTTGAAGATGTCCCCGCTTACTGCAGGGGGGTTGGACTAGGTGACCTTTAGAGGTCCCTTCCAACCCAACACAGTCTATGATTCGATGAATCAGTCTGTCTTTTTTTTTGGTGTCTCCTCCTGGTGCTCATAAATTATACTTTTCACTTGAGAAGGATTAAGAATTTGTGAGATTAATTTCAACGTGGTCCTTCTGTGTTGCAAGGAATGCATTTCAGATGTTCCAAGGTAAAAAACAGCAAAATGTTTCGTGGTTGAGCACACATTCTTTGTCTTGCTCTGTACTGAAACAGTTCGTGATTCTTGTTGCCTGCTAAGTGTAGGGTAAGGGTGCAATCACTTGAGGTATCTGTGACTGAGCTCAGCACGTAGAGCTCCAAAGTACTGAAGAGGAAACTGACTTTTACGCTAAAATATATATCACAAAAATGCCACACATCACCTTCCATGGCAGGCAACCATAAAATGGCTCTCTCTTGACCCAGCACTAAAATGTTAGGGTTGTTTTTGAAATTCTGTCAAACAAGATGCAATATGATCCTTAGGTGACTAGCTATGGGAAAGTTTCTGACTGATTCTATGCTGCATTTGAATGGGAGTGCATCAAGGCCTACGTACCCAGTGACACTATGCCATAAATTCTACAGTGCTGAGGAACACTGATTTAAAAATACACCCTCCATAAATTGTAATTGTTTATTGATGGTACTGTTAAAATAGATCTTTATTCCCTCC
>VYZM01022960.1:289490-320718 GCA_013398915.1 Dromas ardeola | reverse complement strand
CCGCCTTTTGGTAATTATAAGTGTAGAATATATTTTGTCCACACATGGATGTTTCCAAAATGGTGTGGTTAACACATGCTTTAACCTCGTATTTTCCTGAGGTTTTCTCAAAAGTTTGTCTTTTAAACATCAAAATTATTTTGAAAATCTTACGGTATTTATTCACGATTAAGTTTGGGGAACGGTTCAAAGACAAATCTCGTCATATGTATCAGCCGATGCTGGTTCAAGTTAGTCCCTCATAAAACATTGCTAATTGCCTGCTTTCTAAGTAGATGAGTTGTGTACCTTAAAATTAATTTGTTTTGGATTTAATTAGACCAGCAGTGGGAAATGAATTCTGTAACTGGAATTTCACTGGTGAAAAATTTACATCCTTGCCATTCCCATAAAGTTCAATGTGACGGAGGATTCAGGCACACTACTCTAGATTTCAATTCCTAGGTTTATTCATGGGAACAGACGGCACTAAATTAAAGTGTTAGAGATGCTCATAACCTCTGAAATTATTGACAGCATTTTGCAGATTTCGTGTGCACTTAAGTCTGAAAATGTTGGCCACTTTTGGTAGTGCCTTGTTGACAATTGCGCCTTTAGAATTCTCCTTCAGGGTGAACAATTTAAATTTGTCTTCTGGTAAATGAAAAAAATACAGAAAACTTCACTCAGCTTCAGATAACTTGTTTTAGGCAAAGTCTTGCTCTTCACTAATTTGACATTTTACTGTTCATAAAGAATATTTCTCGGTGACCTGTAAATGTAAGGAAAATCTGCCAGGTTCTTACTAAATATGAGTTTCATCTTCAAATTATATATTTCTTTAAATTTGCTCTTCTTCCTAATTATCATATGCTGATTTACTCTTTCCGTATTTTTGTTCTGAGACATCATCTGCCATAAAAATTTGCTTTTAGAAAGGTTTTTCCCCTGCGTTGATTTCATACGCCATTACTTACTTTCCTGATTCATAGTATTTGTTATATTGAGTAGCCTAACAATGGAATATCTTTTTTAATCTATTCTTATTTTCCAAGTTATACTGAATATCCATTCTCTCTGACCAGCTGTGTTATCAAGTAGGTGTGAAACCTGGATATCCATCATTACATTACTCCATTTATATTATTTCAGGGTTAAGTCAATTAAAGTTAAGCTTTACTGAGCAGCTAGTTTAGGTCTTAAGGAAACTAAAGGATCTTTGGTTTTTTTGGGCAAACCTAAACAGTCAACACAGGTTGTTCAAGAAGTTTTGTGAGTTCAAGAAATTGACTGTGAGATAAAGTAAGCGTGGTGTTCTACCTAGAGGTAAAAGTACAGATGTAAACGTCAAAGTTGTTTGAAGGCTCAGATTCATAATCTGCTTAGGACTCTGAAACAGAGATGAGTTTCACATTAACTCTTCTGTTTAATTACATTTCATCTCTTGAACAAGGAGAATCACTGTCAAGCTGTGAGGTTTGTTCTGATGCTGTATAAAGAATTTTTGTTCCTCCTGGAAGTTAAAATAATACAACACTAATGTTTTTACGAATAGCCAAAGGAAAAAGGGAGATCACTGCCACATTGACCACAAGGATTAATGGACCATGTCACTGCTAAAATGTAATGAGTTCTGGCATAAGAATACCCACCCTGCAGAGGAACCGTTTAGAAAACAACTTGTCAATCCCGTATGCTTCTGTGAGTGACCTGCTAGAATATTCATTAGGCATAGCCATTTACTTGAATATTTCTAGTAGGAACTATTTTTCCATGCACACCCCTTATGGAAGATCTGAAAATGCATCACAAAGACAAGGAAACGCGTTATTGTTACATGTCGAAAATCACTTTCGTGAATGCAAGTCTGAAAGTAATTTGAGGATGCTTGGTTTTTAATGGGAGCATGACCTAAGCCTTTAAGCCATAGATAATGCAGGCTATTTATCAATCTGATCACAAGCTACAATGGCTGTTCATCATTGAATATATTTACTGGCTTTCTTAATGAACATTTTTTGCACAAATTGCAGTATCACTTTTTAAGACAGTTTTGTACTTTTGTTTGAAAGGTTATTTATTTTTTCCTTCAGTGGGGCAGTCATCCATAAAATAGTAAACTTGGTAAATACTGTGTCTTTGGGGCATCAAGCTTGAAAAGCTTGTCAGCAGAATCAAGTCTTCCAGTTTCCAGCCTGTTCCAGTTCACTGGCTGGATCCATGAGGAAAGAACAATTTGAACATAGGTCAGGATCCTGCTGTCATTGTTTTTACAGCAAGTTTCACTAGCATGCTTGCTCTATAGTGGTAGTCTGAGAACGGCAGAAGTGGTGTGGCACAGAGCTCGTGTGCATGGAGGGAGTGATTTGACTTAAGACCAGATGTAAATGGAAGCATTTATAAGGGTAGTGTATACGTTAGCAATTAAAATCTTTTCAAATGGTTAACTATTCATTGTGTAAGACATACAGGCTAGTTTGATATGAAATAAAGTTATGGGAAACAAATAAAATAATAATGAGATAATGAAAAATATGTTTGAGCTATCACGTTGTATTCTTATCAGCAAGTTTCCATAGAAGGGAAAGTACTAACTCTTACTGAAAAGGTGGTAAGAAGGGAGAAGAGAGCGTTGTAACATGTTTCATATGATGAATTGCGGATACTCAAGGAGAAATATTCACACTTCTCCTGGCACATCAAAGAAAATGGGAGACACTTATTATAGTGTATTACCTGCACAGAATATATTCCACGTCTGCCTCTTAAAATAGACACACCAGATTCATCACAATAGTATCAGATTTCATAAAAATCAGGTTCCTTTGAACACACAGACTTTGAAAGGAGAAGATTTCGTCTGTTTTGGCTGTACTTGTTTTGGAAGCATTATCATCTTCTATTTCACTTGCTTCACAGAAAGTCTTCAAAAATCTGTATGTTTCTGGTCTGCAGAATGGATAAAATAGACATACCCAAGTGGGTCTTACTGAAGTTAAAGAAGGGAACACTAAAGCTGTGTCATTGGTTTTTTTGGTGTTTTTTTTCAGTCTGCTGAAGCTCAGTAGAAAGTAGACTTGAGTGCAAGCAAATATTTTCTATTTCTTGTTAGTCTATGCTTGTTCTTAATTCCTAGGGTGCTTTCAGATTTCTATGAGAATGGCTTACGTCTATCTCTTTAAATGGAAAGGTGAAATATGTCTCTTTTTTTCAAAGCAGATTTTCCTGTCAAGACCAGCTGCAGTGTTTGCAGAGTCAAAGACTACCAAACTGGAACTGCCAAGGCTGATGGTGCAAGTAAGGTTGGCAAAGTCACGGGTGGTGGCCAAACTGCATGCTATTCACAGGATTGCTTCAAGCTCGCTTTACTGGCAGTCTTCCTCTTGCTATTTCTTTCCTTATGCCAAACCACGCCACCAGCCAGCTTTCCTCTTCCTTCCCTAATATACTTCCCATCCTGCTATGTAAACAAATTTTACTGTGCTTCTGTTGCTTTGCAAAGTGGTATGCTGGGTTTTGAGAAGCAGACCAGAGCAGGTGTGGTGGTGTCACTCTTGGATCCACGCCTTTTCTCTCTTCCAAAAGCAAATTTTCTTGTGATTAACTCCTGCAGAGTATTCATAGGAATCTCTAGGTCACCTTCACATTTTTTTTCGTTCCTGACCAGTACCTCTCCATCTTGATTGCTGTTCAGTTTTAGAGTTAAATACCTGCCTAATCATCACCCAACACTGAATTATGATCCAGTTCCGTGAGCTGGCCCAAACAGATAAGGGAGATGAGGAAGCAGGCATTACCATTATTGCCATCAAGGAAAGATCATTATTGGTATAACTGTGGCACCTGGCTGATGATAAACCATTTACTTGCAAAAGGACATAATGTTATTAAGAGACAGTAAGAATCATGGAAAATGTATGTGAAAAACTTGTCTGTTCCAACCAAATAGCAAGTCAATAGTTTAATATGCAACTGCTTGCACAATATATAATCTGGCATAGGTTCATCTACTAAGGATTTTACATGTGTAAAATTGGGTTTAATGTGGACACGTATATATATGTGTATGAATTTAAGTGTCAAAGACTGAAAGCATAGTTGAAAATCAAAAAAACTTAAGATACCTGAGATGAGGATCTGTAACTGAAATCCAGGAGTTTCTTTCTACCTGCCTCTTCCTTACAGCACGTCACACAGCAATAAAGACTAGCTGCTCTGAGTAAGGAGGCAGGACGTGCAATAAGAATGAAAATAACCAAAACCAAAGAAAATTTGATGTCAGTCATAAACAAAGGAACAGTAATCCCTTGAATGTTGAACTGGAAAGAGGACTGAAATCGTTCACTGGTAGCTTAGATGGAGGAAGAAGATTAATCAAAAACTGGTTGTAAATGTTCTTTTTAACATTATCAGGTTTACAGTAGTAGTATACATTTTAAAATACATATATATTAAATTTATCTTTCTTACAGCAGAAGGTCACAATGAGCATGGTAAAGACCTGAAACAGTGCCCAGAGAGGTTGTGCAGTCTCTGCCCTTGAAGATTTTTGAACCTTGATTGGATTAGCCCTGTGAAACTGAACTAACTCAGGAGTTAACCCTGCTTTGGGCAGGGGATTGGAGGAGAGGCCTCCAAAAGTCCCTTCTAAACTAAATTATTCTAGGATTCTAACTGCTATTCTCTTGCTCCAGTGAGCAGATGATCTCCGGAATGACAGAATTTGCCCAATACGTTGTAACAGAAAGTTGTTGCTGCGGGATGTCACATCTTGCTCTGAACGGAAGCGTTGGTCCAAATATTACTGAAACACGGTTCTCAAGGTGACTGCTGTTGATTTTAATACTGGCAACCGCTCAACTTAAGGTACCTTTTGAAGTTAAGATTTTGTTCTGGATTCCATTCGCTTTATGCTCGCTCCATTCTTACAGTCTCTCCCAAACATTATTTTTGGCCAACACGTGAAGTGACTGTTCTACCCGACTCAGTCTGACCATTCTGAATTTCATTATAAATATTATTTCCTGTTCCTTTTCAAGCATGATTATCCGTATATTCCCCTCTTTATTTTATCATAGTTGAAGTTTTTTATTTGTACAGAAAATAAACAGTTTGCCAGAAGATGCTAGCAGACCATTGGAAGATCATTGGAAATAGCCAAACCTTCCCAAAGCTTTGGGAAGTTGGTGACAATAAGCACATCTAAAGAAGCTAATTGTACTGTATTGAATCAACACATCCTTTGAATTCTTGCAAGTGTTTCTCTGGGTTCCTCAGGGCTATTTTGTCAAGAGGGAGCAAACGTTATCATTCTTTTGGTGATTATATATTTACAAAGGTTTTTATATGAATAGCAGATGATGCATTACCGGCTTTTTCTACTATAAAATTAATGAGTGATATCTGTTCATCACCATATGTGAGGACACAGTATGGTTTCTCCGACTAGACTGCCTTTGGTGGAAGACCGGCAGACATAGCGGATTAATGAACTCCTTGTTAGTAGTCAAATGCTGTCCTAACAATACCATCTGGATGTCTGTTGGAATCAACTTGACTTCTGCTGATGAGAGCTGGAGTTCAGTCAATGATTAGTGTCCTCCACAGGAGCCTTTAAAAAGGGTGATTAATCAGCTGGATGGGGTGATTGGTTAGTTTTTATCGCATAGATTTGTTAGGTCAGAAACTTAAATAATAAAGACAGAAGACTTAGGTAATAAGTGCTTTAAAAACTCATCAAAATGAGAATAGGCTTTTTAGGCTTTTTTATTTCACCTAATAAACAGTGCCCCTGACAATCTACTTCCTTGTTCTGCATAAATTGCAGTCCTATATAATTTCATCAATTGAAATCCACAGGCACAGGGTCATTTATGCAATCATTCGGTCTTTTGTTTCCTAGGTAACAGACTCGTCAAGAGATGAAGTATGGCCACCCACTTTCTTATCCTCTGTTATTTGTTCTCATGCTAATTCATATAATTCGTTAGTTTATTTCTCCTCTTCTGTTTTCCTCTTTACACTCAGTCATTTTGTTTAGTTTTTCTTAAAAGAAAATTACATTGGGTTTCATAGTTGTAGAACGTCTGATGATGATACAGAAAAATTGCCAAATTTTGCTTTCCAGTTGTGATTGTGGCTAAGATTACATGGTGGTAGAGCAGAACTGAAGCCCAGAGCGTAGTGTGGCACTGCACACAGCCATCCGGTATGCACAGACTGGAAATCAGAGCAGACATTTAGAAATAATTATTGGTAGAAACCAAGGCACTGAGCTCTTGTTTCAAGAATGAGAAAGTAACAGAAAAAGCCTGAAAGAAGAGTTTTTAATGGCAGCTGAAAACTTCCCAAACTCAACCAAAACTGGCTGGGCATGACATTTCGATTAAAAGTTCGGAAGACCTGCCACTGATGGGGATTAATAATTCTTAAAGAGAGCAATTATCTCTTGTAAGATCCTGTGAATCAAACCAGGACAAAGTTCTTCTGCTAGGCTAAATACGGAATAATGAGGACAAAATCTGCCTTCGTGCAGTGTAATTATACACTGGCTTATTTCTACAAGTATCGCCTTTTCTTTTTTTTTAAGAGTCCAGGTGCATCATAAGGAACACTGTACTGAAAACACTGAATCACCCTTCATTACCATAGAAGTGCTACCAAAACTAAAGAGAATAGTGCTCTTCAGTTGTACTAATTGGATTTAGGTATACTTCTGCGGTTAATTGCATCCCACTTTGCCAGAGAAAACAAAGTCTATGCTGCCAGAATAGCCAACGCTTTTACATATCTCTAAAAAAGACAAGGATTTCCCTAGGAAGTACTTGCATGATTAGATCATCTTTAATAGAGTTCATGTTGAAGCTTTGAATTCATTAATGATTTCATCTGACAGATTAAAAAGAAATGTGCAAATTGATATTTATGTAGACACGTACCCAGTTCACTGGGTGGTTTGAAAGTGTCATGTTTGTGTATTTATTACCTATTTTATTTATTTGTATTTATTTATAGCACACTGTTAACAATAAAATCCTTCTATTCACACGAAAAAAGAAAAAACAAGACCACAAAACACTAAACACTCTAACATATCTAATGATATCTGAAATCTCAGAGTTCCTGTGTCTAGTAGAAACACAAAAGAGCATAAAACTTTTACTAATGTCAGCTTCTTCTCCTTAAAACTCATTTTGCCAGCCACTTAATTTTCCTGTGATTAGGTAGCCCATTGGTAATGTGTGGTTTAGTATAACTAAACTAGAAATTGATGTTGTAGCTAAGAGTTTGTATCAAATCATAGCTGCAGTAAAGCCATCAAGCCTTAAAAAGGCAACTTCTTTTTTTTCTAGTGTTCTCCAGTGATAACCTACAGCACGAGGTTAGTAAATCCCTCTTTATAGCAAACTCCCTAATGCTGTAACTTCCTTACTCGCAACAGATAAAGTATTAGTACTAGATTTCTGTTGGATTTAGGGACAAATAAACTTGTCAAAAAGGCATTTTATCTCTACATCACTAGGGCTTGACGTTACAAGGTGTTGAGTGAGAAGCTCTTCCTTTTGCTTCATACTCTTAGAACACTCTTCTGTTGTTTCATTACTTGCGTTCTGATGTCCCCTTGATTTTCTCAGAAACGCCTAGATAAGCTTAATGTGTAAAATGATAGCTACGTGGGTTCAGACAGTAGTAAAAAATTTACACATATATTCAGTGATTCATCGATATTTAATTTTAACTTGTTTTCCATTGGGTGAGTGTGGTGGATATTTGTAAGGCACTTGTTTCCTGCATGATAAAAATAGAACTTGGAGAAGTGGTGGTGTAGGAATAAACAGGATGAAAAACTGAGATGCTCCATTTCTTAAAAAAAGCACGGCCTGTGAGCTTAGTACAGTATTTGTAGTGACACTTCAAAAATAATACGCAAGACTGAATAGCTCTATTAAGGAGATGCAGCGTGTTATGTGGGGATTCAGATAAGGTATTTACCAAAAATAAGTCGGTAAAATAGTTCTATAAACTGTATGCTAATAAAATGGCTTGGTATACTAATAAAAATTTTTTAAAGAAAGAAGCAAAATGGAATGTTTCATGGCATTACTGTCAAAATTAAGTGGCAAGTGCTAGAAGAGAGCTTTTAATCAACTATGCATTGGCATATTATGAGATTCCTAGAAGTGTCCTAGGTCTGTCAGTCCTTAAGTCCTCCTTTAATTGGTGTTGTATTTCTGCTTTTTGTTACTCCTCTTCTGGAAGTACCGCACAGTTTCTCTCCTGTGACTAAGTATTCTGTCCTGCCACACTACCAAGTAACTAGCGTTAAGTTATGTGCTACTTCACGGGATTGCCACCTTCTTTGCTTTCGATTACTGGTTTTGCTATTGTGATCCTTGTCTGTGGAAATATTTATTATTTTTTTTAAGTCTTGGGCTCCATGGTCATTTAGTGCATGATTATTTTTGCAGAAACTTTAAGGAATGTATAGACATAATTGTTGGGACTTGTGTATTAATCACTGCCGTCTCTTTTCCTCCTCATTTTAGGCCCAAGAAAAAAGGAAAAATATTCTTATTTAAAAAATGATCAGTGCCTACACTACCGCTGGTATCTTCCTATGAAAACATATCTTCCAAATTAGATCGCTTATTATGATAACCTTCTCTTTAATACTCCTACGTATTTCTCCTATATAATTAGCCTTGAAGACAATGATGATTCATATTATAAGCTTATTAAGGAGGTTTTATAAAATGACTAAACAAATTCTTAGACATTATTATAACGGTTTATCATCTGCCCTGAAAAGCTTTCTATTTAAAATCCTTGTTATGGGAATATGTTTTCACATACCAATTCTTTCAGAATTTGAAAATGGAGATTATTGAGTTCCTTTAATTGAATGCACTGAGGACTTTGAATTTTATTCCATGCAGTCATTTACATAGCCTCATTCTCATTACCTTTTCCTTATTGAAAATTAAAGCAAGATATCTATTTGGGAGCCTTCTTTTTTAAAGGCTAACTTGATTCTCAAATGCCACTGCATTGCGGGCATTTTATCATAGAATCATAGAATGGTTGGAAGGGACAGTAAAGATCACCCAGTGCCACCCCCTGCCCTGGGCAGGGACACCTCCCACCAGACCAGGCTGCTCAAAGCCCCGTCCAGCCTGGCCTTGAACCCCTCCAGGGATGGGGCAGCCACAGCTTCCCTGGGCAACCTGTTCCAGTGCCTCACCACCCTCACAGGAAAGAATTTCTTCCTAATATCCAACCTAAATCTCCCCTCTTTCAGTTTCAAACCATTACCCTGTGTCCTGTCATTACACTCCTTGAGAGAGTCCCTCCCCATCCTTCCTGCAGGCCCCCTTTAGGGACTGGAAGGGGCTCTAAGGTCTCCCTGGAGCCTTCTCTTCTCCAGGCTGAACAGCCCCAACTCTCTCAGCCTGTCCTCGTAGGAGAGGTGCTCCAGCCCTCCCAGCATCTTCGTGGCCTCCTCTGGACCCACTCCAACAGGTCCATGGCCTTCTTATGTTGGGGACCCCAGAGCTGGACGCAGTGCTCCAGGTGGGGTCTCACCAGAGCAGAGCAGAGGGGCAGAATCACCTCCCTTGCCCTGCTGTCCAGGCATCTTTTGATGCAGCCCAGGATACAATTGGCTTTCTGGGCTGCAAGCACAGATTGATGGCTCATGTTGAGCTTCTTATCCACCAACACCCCCAAGTCCTCCTCAGGGCTGCTCTCAAGCCATTCTCCGCCCAGCCTGCATTTGTGCCTGGGATTGCCATGACTCACCTGCAGGACCTTGCACTTGGCCTGCTTGAACTTCATGAGGTTTGCGTGGGCCCACCTCTCCAGCCTGTCCAGGTCCATCTGGATGGCATCCCTTCCCTCCAGCGTGTTGACCGCACCACACATAGCTTGGTGTCGTTGGCAAACTTGCTCTGGGTGCTCTCAATCCCACTGTCCATGTCACCAAAAAAGATGTTAAACTTCCTTTTAAAGACTTTTCTTTTGAAGACTTTCCTTATAAAGATGTTAATCTTCCTTTTTTCTTTTTTTTTTTTTAATTTATATGACCACAGACTCTTTTCTTATTTGTTTTAATATCTTTTGCAAAGGCTAGTTTGTTTTGATTGAAGTAACTTGCAAATTCTCTTTCTCCTGCTTGACTTTTAAGGTACATCTTCTTTGCTTTTCAACGATTTATTTTATCACTGTATACTGTATACTCCTAACAGGATTACTGGAAGAGTTAGTCATCTCCTCAGTTTCAGAGTCCTTTCTTGCGTTGTTTTCCCTGTGGCTCATGATATGAGATTAAAGAAACAATATCTATCTTAAAATGAAAAATCCTATATGACATTAAACTCCTTAGTTTATTTCATCAACCCATTCACCGAAACTCTCAAAGGTTGCCTTTCTGAAATGAAAAATATTATTTAAAATTCTAAAAAACAAGCAAAAAACCCCACGCAACTTCTTGTCATTTCATCTGTTCTTACAGTAAATGAGCAGCTTTTCTACAAAAATGTCTAGGTGGTAAAACTATATCTGTGCTACCATTAACCCTCTTTAATTCTTAAATTAGTTGAAAGATTGGAGAAGCAGCTTTGCTTCATGATGGTTGATATACTCTGCTGGATATACAGTAATTTAATCTGTTCTACTGGATTTCTAATAATTTTAAATTTTTATTTGTGCTAATATGAAACTCAGTCAATGGATTCTTAACATGCCTGCTAGGATACGGTTTGGACTTTATGTTGCACGTTACTTCTTAGATTATGCATCTAATACTAATCTAATACTGCCTTTAATACTTCTCATTTAATTTCTTTATACACAGAAGCACACTTTTCCCTGTTCACGTGAGTCCTGTATTCCCTCTGTCCCATTCTCTTCTTCTATCTGCAGATAATTTTTTGTCATTTTGTCTTGTTTTTGTCATTTTGTCTTGTGAATTCATATAGACACATTTCAGCCTTCCCTGGGCCAGGGTACTTGGGTGTTTTACCTTCTCTTGCGGGCATAGCTTTTCCTACTATTTTAATATTTAAACTACATATGCAAAGAGCATGGAAGAGTTATTTAATTTCTGTGGTGGCATGCTTATAAATCATTTATTCTGACTGTATTGATTAGATGCCTTTACTTGCAAGTAAATTGAAATTAATTAAGCATTTAGCAATTAGTTTTAATTAGTTGCAAAGAAGAATGATGGAGGGTGTCCAGATTTGTATTTGCCTCGTGAGCCTTTAACAAAATAACGTAGATTTGTGCTTATAGAGGAGAGGTATTCAGACTGATATCCAATCAAGGTGTTAATTGCTGTACTATTCCAGGCTAAGAATACATTGCAGATCTTCCTATGTAACAGTTGTGGGTATGGAAACACTAATAATTTGATTGCTGTTGATTTGGCAGATTGTTTCCTGCTTTATCACCCCAAGATAGAAATGAATTATAACAATTAGAAAGATTGAAGTGTAGTATAAAATGGTTGTTCGCTTTTGTTTCAGACTAAATGAGGCTGGAGAGCTAAACACAGTTGTGCACTGTCAGTGATTAGAGTTCATAAGAGACAATAATCACAGAGATGAAACAGTAGAAGACTTTCAGATATAATCGCTTCTTCATTAATGTCATTTTATGTTAATTTGCCGACGGTTCCTGATGGAGTAATCGCAGCTCTTTTTGTAATTGCAGAGCTCAAAAGATTTGTTATATATCTCTATTCGTTATGGAAGTGAATTCAAGCAGACAGTGATAAGGGTTTTGTTCCATATCACCTTCGGTACTTTCTAAACAATTCTCTACTTTAAAAGCCCCCGTCCTAAATGGAATAGGGATAACGTTGTTTTCTTTAGAGTTTATCAGTTTCCTGTTTCAGTGGAAAGAGACATGAAGTAGTACTCCTTTCTAATCCGAGGTGTTTCTCAGGCCATAGTTCACTGTCTCCCTGTGACTATCAGCTAGTTGGATCGCAGCAAAAGAGCGCGTGTATCAGAGAGGAAAACTTGATGCAAAGAAACCTCTGCTCTGCACTGCAAGCTCAGTAACTTCCTTTACCTTGCTGAGAAGCCCAAGTACAAAAAAGGAAAGAGAGAGCGGTGAGAGAGAAAGAGAAGGGAGAGATACTGCCTCTGAGATCGCTCTGAAACAACTACAGAGTGCAGTACTGAACAGGCAGGAAATTCAAATTACTATAAGCATAGCACAGAAACAGCTGTTAAAAACATCACCGCAGTATCATCTGCTTCTGAATAGGAGACTTCATGTAATCTGGAGATGGAGAGAATTCATTAGGTCATTCAATACAGTCATGATGAGCAGGACCAGATGGTCGTTGGAATTTCATCTTTGTTTTCCTTGTCTCACGTGATAATCTAAGCCAGTTTACCATTGCGCTTTTAATTTCTGAATGGTAGTTTGCTGGCTTTGGAAGTATTTTGGATATATGGTGTGTGCCATTTAAAGGCCGGTGCAGTTATGAAAGCTTTTATTACCCATTACTTGTATTGCAGTGATAATCTGTGTTTAAGATCACTTCTCAAGACCACTTGAAACCTTAATATGGCAATTAATATGTCTACCTTTTTACATAGCAGTCTTTTTGCATTGAGGGTATTGTATCCTTACTCCAGAGAAAGAACAGATTAAATTGTTTTCTCAAGCTTAGGTTTGCATAGTGAAGTCAGTTTTGGTTTGTCTGCAAACTTCAGAGAAAACCTTTTGTGTTTTGCGGCAGCGTCTGAAAAATGAGAGCCGTATAATGAGAAACAAGAACAAATCTAATCTAAGAGCACCTTCCCTGCACCCTACCCTTCTTCCTGGGCTCAAGTTTACTCCCCATTTCTATACCTCCTCCCCTCCAGCAACACAGTGGGACAGGGCGATATTTACTTACATGGATTTCAAGATGAGTGATTTGTAGTTCCCTTTAGTTACTGTCACGAGTAACGCTTCGTGTTTAAAATGTCCCATTTAAGCATATTCTTTCTGCTAGAATTTTGTTTGAGAGAACATGTACCTTGAATCTATGTAAAGACATAGGAAGCTTAATGTTTGGTGTTAGATAATCAGCTACCAGTGGTAGTGAGGGGACATTAGGTGAGATAACTGGAATATTTATAGAGATTTCTTGGAAATTAACAGTAAGATTTCAATAGAAAAATACCACAAACCATCAGTATTTCTTACAATTTAGGTACCTGGAAAAGAAAAGCTTTGAGATATACATTGATAGATAAAATACAGATATTCAAGAGACATTTTTTTTTTTTCTATTGGAAGGAAATCTTGAAGTTAGATCTTGAAAGGCACTTGGGGATTCGGCATCTCTCAGAAGCCTCTGTGAGAAAATCTTCATAGTGTCTGGACTATAACGTCTGGAGAAACCACGTCTGATCAGCCTTGGCCTGCAGCCATTGCTATGCACGCAGTGGATCAGCACAGCGAGCTCTTATCTGTCCTCGCGCAGCCATCATATTTCTCTGAGGGAGAGAGACTTTTTGCTAGCTCTTTTTTTCAGTAGCAGAGTTTGAAAAGAAAAAAAAAAGAAATATCTGCCATGAGAAAAGAAGGCAAAGACAGTCCTATCATCAGATGAGCAGCTGTGAGCATCTAAGCAGATGGGCTCTTTATTGTTATTTTGTTTTCTTAGCCACGCCACTTTGGCTGTAGCTGCTTTAAGAAAAGGTAGACATTGCATGACATGCTTTGTACGTTCATCTTGGGAGGTGTAATTTGCCAATTTAAATACGAGCACATTGCTTTTGAAGAGGAGAAAAAGGCTGTGGTCTCATGGTTTACAGTTCTACTTGTCCAGTCCTTTATCGCTCTCATCTCTTCAACAGTTTGATTTGTTCAGTCCTCCACTTGGTGCTTTTGTGGAGGACAGAAGAAGGAGAGGAGAAACCCTGAGGCAAGGAGGTGATTGTGAGGAATGTTATTCAGTATTCTAGGCTTTTAATATTTTAAGACAGAAACGTTGAGTTCTTCTTTTGGCATTTGCATGCAAAATACAAACTAAGTTTATCGGGACATTTGTGATACCTCTGGTGCTGTCAAGTTCGATATTACATTTTCTGCTAACAGAAAGAAGGCTAAGATGACAAAAGCCTATTAACATTCTGGAAAATATAGGTTCTTCTTTCCATCATGGAAGTTGGAATGTGTTCTGTGTTTTGATCTTAGATTGATTCAAAGAAGCCTTTTTATTTTTCTTCCCCCCCCTGCCCCCCGCCGTTGGTGATATCTGAAATCCATTGCTCCGGGCTGCAAAGCATTACATACCTGACTGATGCACTGCTGACAGCACAACTGGCTGATTACTCATTACATGAAATAAACCAGGACGTTTGGAATGTGTTAAATACTTGTTTTGTATAAATCATTGGATTAGCAGGTAAGGAAAATAACTTCTCAAAATCATCGCCTGAAGAAATAGGCTTCAGCTAGCTAGAGCGCTCTCTTTTATACGCTTGACTTAAGCAACAGAAAGCTGTGAAGGAATATTTTGGCATGTACAAGATGACAGACATGACCACCATTAAGGTCAAAATCTAGTCTCCTGTTTTTTCTTCCAGCTATTGAAAGTCAATGCAGCTCATATTAGCTCTATATTTTTGTTCTTGCTTTTATACTCTTATTTCACTACTTGAAAAACGGTATGCTTTCACATCACAGCGTTGCTCTCTACAGAATGCATGCATACGAAGCTAAAAATCTCTTGCAGGAGAGAGAAAGGGCGTCTTAAAAGGGGGCTTAAAAACAGGTCTGATGCTGCTTTAATTTACTTTTCATTTTAATTATAACTTAAAAATCTCTATGGAAGAGGAAGGATTGATACTGGGTATCTTGGAAAATTGGTTCAGTGCCTTTCTACCATAAATTCCTTATGAAACACTGGCAAATGTGATAATGAGCTTTTCTCTATCTCATCTTTTGCCTTTCCTTTCTCACATTGCGAAACTTTCAGGACAAATTCTGTTTCTTATTGTGTGAACATCCTCGAGCATAATGGACTCTGGTATTAGTTAAGAACTTTTGTGCAGCTGTAACGCAGGAAAAGTGAGAGATATCAAGTGGGTGAGCCAATTTAGTGTGAAATGCCAACTTTCAAATACTTTGCCTTACGTCATACTCATGAACAAGGAAGACTTCCATGACAGTGAAATGCAGCCATCTGAGATATATATATATATATATATACAGAGAGAGAGAGAGAGAGAGAGAGAGATATAACTTTTTTTTTTTTTCTCCATTTAACTGCATATCTATGCTGGTTTTCTAAAAATAGGGCAATAAATGACAGAAGTGTCTTGGTAGTTGTGTTAGGAGATTTTTGTCTCCCATCTTTCACAAACAGTTTGAGAGAACTTCCTGGTGTTTGAATAATATTGTGAATATGTTTCGTTCATAGGTTAGAAAACAAATGTACAAATATATTGAGGCAATATTTATTGCCATCAGTCACTCATATCAGAATAAAAGATAGCATGATGGCATGATATTACTATATTTTCTTGCTTTTTTTTTTCCCCATTTCAAGAGGGGAGAAGATATTGCACTTAATATCAACTGGTTGAAAGTAAGATAAATCATAGTAAATCAAAATATTCCTGAGTATAGAAGAATAAGGAAAGATGGAGTGATATATATTTCCATTTTAGCTATGGGAAGGGGAAGAAATAGGGCATGGTGGGAAAGATGACTAACTGTTCCATTCTCACATTAAAGGAAATGGGTCAATGCCTGGTAATCTTATAAATGATAATTAGCTGGCTTGGTAGGAAGAACTTCTCAGTAATTACCTGGATACTTTATTGACACACTATTCTTACTAATTATCTAAGCTTCAAATATAGAACAATGTTGAAAGAAGTGTGGACAGACTATTTCTCTACTTACCATGCTAAGGTCACATATTGTGTGGTCCTTATTAAATGTCAGACGTCGCTACTGCTAATTGCCTTCCCCATGAAAATTGAACTTTTATTTTTTACTGAATAGAGAATGCTGGAAAAGTCTATACTCAGTAATAGACAAAGCCCAAAAATCCGAAAGAGAGATATACTACTTTACTAGCTCAAATTTAACATTTCTTGAATGAAATTTAGAAAGGTCAATTTAAGTCTCTAGTAGAAATGACACAAGTGTCTGCCATAACAGCATGATAGATGTGCATACAGCACTGCTTTTGACTCTAATTTCAAAGTTAAAATTCAAGCCCGGGTCTGTAGGCCAATGCGTTCTGTTTTCTGTTTGCCCAAGGTTGATTTACCTACAGAACTATTTAATTTAGAAGTCTGACATTTTACAGCAATCCTCCCCCCTTAAAGATATTAATATTGAATGTATCAGATGATGAACACAGGAGTAATACTAAACCTACTTCTGTCCTTAGATTACCACGAACTTTTTTCTAAATGCATTAAGACACTATTATTCCAGCTCTCATTCTTGAATTTAATTTTATCTCATACAGGCAAAATGCTACTGCTGGCTGCAATGTTTTTAAGAAGCTTTTGATCCTATCTCAGGCAATGCGGCTGTTTGTAATGTAAAACTCCCAAATACAGTCAGTTATGACCCGCTGGTCAGAAGTTAATTGGCATTCCCCTCTTCCCTTGCTTGCTTATCTGCCTGTGTAAAGTTATTCATCCTTTTGCTCCTCTTTTTGAGTGAAGAATATGGAATAATATTCATCCTTATTAATTCTGATCCATCATTTTAATCTTTATACACACCGAAGCAAGTGCGGCAGAATCAAGCATTGTCAATATAAGGCTGTATCTGTTAAACCAAAGAAGTTGTCAGAAGCATTTTGAAAATCTCTCCTTATATTTAATCTCTTATTGCCTCTATAATCTTAACATTATTTGAGATTTGTATCAACATGATTGATACCCTGTAATTTGATATTATTCCATTTCTGCTTTCAGATATGAAAATGAACAAATAGAATTAAAAAGAATGAATGAATGAACAAATATCAAAGCAAGGAACAGGTCTTCAAAGTCTACCATCTCTACTTGATATAAAGACATACTTTTTCACTTATTTGTGAAATTCAGTAATGACTTCTAAACAGTTTCTCGAAAATTGAATTTCGGCAAATTTATTGTCTGCCAAAGAAATTGAACCTTGATGAGCTTGTAATTACTTGGCTTTGCACTTTTCAAATTGTTTTAAATACAATGGCTTTCTCAAAAAATGAAAAGTATCAGGGTATTGACAATCCAAATCTCTTACAACTGTAGAAGCTTTTAGTTTACTTCCTAATTCTATTCAAGATTTAAAATAAAAAAAAAATCTATAGGATTACAGATATACTTACCTTAAAAGCAGGTTTCTAATTATGGAGAGTTACTACAATATTCTCAAAGTACTATAACATCAGCCTCCAAAGTTCTGATTGGAATCATGTCATGTTAAGAATATTGGTAATTATTTTTTTTCACTTAATGATAATAGATTTAACGATAAACTAGAATGAAGAAGTTAGCTAATTAAAAAGGTTAGCTAGCTTGCTGAAGTTTATTTGTGGGAGGCTGGAAGGAAGAAGAGAATGGCTGACTAGGCTTAAACATGCTCTGGTTTATGTTTGCCACTACTTTGCATGATCACAGTCATAAGACTTTCATGATTGTTGTTGTGGCTGCCCCATCCCTGGAAGTGTTCAAGGCCAGGCTGGATGGGGCTCTGAGCAGCCTGGTCTGGTGGGAGGTGTCCCTGCCCAGGGCAGGGGGTTGGAACTGGGTGATCTTTAAGGTCCCGGCCAACCCGAACCATTCTATGATTCTATGATTCTACCAGAAAAAGGCAATGTGGCATCTCAGTTTGGTCATTTGTGTCTGGTTTTGGGATGATGTGGGAAATGCCAAAACTTGCAATTGTCCTAAATGGTCTATCCGCTAAGATGAAATCGTAAAATTAGTAGATTTAGCAATGAAACCCTTCTGGCTTTATTCTCTGTATGATATTCCTATAAAATCTCATAGACTCTATAGGCAGCAATTGGTCACAAATTTTGATCAAAAAAGCTTAACGTCTTGAGTTAAATTTACCCATGTCCGATGAGCTTTGGGTCAGGTATGCTAGAGCCAAATTTGTCAGGATCTTAAGCCCATTGGAATTCTCCCATCCCAGTCCAATAGATGCTTTCCCTTCCTCTTAAGTCCATCTTGCAGTGAGGCCTAAGGAAAACTTCCTTTTTGTTAACTACATTACAGCAGGGAAAGGTCCTGACCAACTCCAGCTTAGCAGGGTGGTCCCAGGGATGGCCAGCCAGGATCAGCTAGAGAGCCCTGATCACAAGGGTAGAATGTGACTTGAAATCCTGGCATTTTCAGCAGGAGTAACAGTAATCTTTAACCTCAGTACCACCTATTTTACCCCTGAAAGCCAAAGGGTCCATAGGCACAACCAGAACAAGTCTCTAAAGCTTGAGGAAAACCTGTCTTTCTCTAATCCTATTTTTCTAGTGATCCACAGTATGTCAGGGAAGTAGGGAGCGGAAGAGCAAGAGATCTTTAACCTTTTTCTTTTCTTTTTATCTCAGCATAGCTACAGCAGGGAATAGCCAGCAGTTGTATAAATCAGTCATAACTCCTCTCGAGTTTGTTTCTAGGGATGCAGCACACTTCAGTTGTTTCCTGATCTGTGTGTTACATGCTATCATTCAATTTTTTATTGACAGAAAAAGTCTCAAAAGCCTGCCAAGGAGAGATATAAAAAAGCCCTAGTAACAGCTGGTGGACTGACAAAGTGCTGAGTAAACTGTTCAGCAATAAACCTAGACGGCTCTGCTGACACTGTGACTTGGTTCTTGACTTTGTGAAGGATTTTCCATTTTCAAGCACAAGGGTAGCCATTGGTCAGCACACATGAACAAGTCACAGTCAAAATATTCAGAAGTGTAGATGGTGTGCAACCATCAGTTCTCTCTCTTTAACAGCTACGTCAGTTGTGTATTTGGTACTTGTCATCAACAGCACCCCTTGCTAGACAAAACTGCAATGTCTGATTTCAGAACTGTTTTTCCTCTTTGCTTTCAAGGCTGCATTAAAAAAAACCTACTCTACGTATGATACAAACCAGTCTTCATGGTCATATGAAGTTGTTTTTCATGACTCCCATTTGAGTGCCAGAAGGCGTGAGCAGCTTGCCTTCCCATAATAAAATAGAAAGATTCTCTTTGTGATAGTAAAGAGGAGACTTTCAGTGGGGGTAACTGAGAGATAAAAAGTGTCACGGCATTGAAAAATGCCTTAAGAATAATATATACAGTGAAGTTTGAGTTCAGAATGAAAATGAAAATATGGCCATTACTGATAGACGTGTTTTTACATTCACCCCCTTTCAGTCATCAATGTGAATAATTAATATTAACCTGACAAAGCACTTTAAAACAGCAAATGGGTAGGGTTATTTAAAAACGAGTCTGCAATTTTTTGCTGGCTTCTATTTACTGCTCAACTTTCTCAATTTTTATGAATTTATGTGTAAAGGAACAGGGAATAATGATGATGATATATTGTTGAGAAACTGGGAACATGTGCTAGGTTAGCAGACTCGGTTTCACTGACAAGGTGGAAAGCTGCTTCCCCTCTTCTGTGTCTGGTTGACTCTTGGAAGCAAGCTGCCTCTCTGTTATAGTCAGATTAATATAATATCCACCATATATAGCCTTCTGTGACAAAATTCCAATGGTTATTTTGGGCCTTGCCTGACTACACCATGGCAAGCGTGACTGTGTCGTAGGTCCATCTAAATTGCCTGAAAAATGTAAAGACAAAGTTTCTACTCCCCAGGGCTCAGTGAAAACTTCTGAAGGATGCAGGAGGATTCTGAGATAGGGGGCTTCTTGAAAACCATAATGACAAGTATGGCAGTTTTCCTCTGAAACTGAGACAGCATAAAAATGCCAATCAATAGCTACATTTCTTGATACAAAGGATAAATAGAAATACGTTTTTTGAGCTGTTTCTGCATAAATAAATATTCATGTATTGAGCTTCCATGTACATACCTTGTAATTGTGACTGCCCAATTTTTGAAAAAGTAGGTTACCACAAGGCATCTAGAAGTCCGAATCTGAAAGATATTTTTGCAGAGAAACACCAGCAGTTAAAACAGATGGCAATCAATATATGGAATATCGAGTTATGCTATGCTTTGCTAAATAGAACAGAGTTTGCTAATAGAACAGCTAAATAGAACACGGCAATTTATTATTCTTACTTATTTAGAAAACTTGCTGCGCACAAAAGCGGTTCTTGGGTTTACTGGATTCTTTGTAGGATCATCAAACCAGAGTCAAAGTCTGAAATCAGGTATCCCGACCTACAGTGAGTCCAACTTTAGAATTAAATGGTAATGATTGCAACTTTAAGATTAAAGAGCATTTCAGGAATTTTTGTCATTTCATTGTAATCTAATTATATGAATTTTATTTATGGTACCAATATTCTGAGTCCATTCAAATGACTACATTTCGAATGTTTTTCTAAAGTATGAAATTGAGGGAAAAACGGCCAGTGAGTGGAGTTTATTTTTTACTACTATTTCTGCCATTAGAGATAGAATCTAATTCCTTTGGTTCGTGACTTCATTCCAGGTCAGCCAGGAAGGCATCTTCAGAGTAGGTGAAGTTTCACACATCTAAAGCCCAGTGGTAGGGAGCTGGAGAGTATGAATAGAAGACAGTTGTATGACTTGATCTCGATTATTTGCAGAGCTTTGTGAAATAAAGGCATTTATCTGTCCATCGCATCACCTCAGAATCTCTTACTAACTTATGTGCCAGTATACTTGAAAAGGTGCCAGCGGAGAAAGATACGATTATTGAGAAAGGAACAGTGGAATATAGACACCAGAAATAAAAACACACTAATGGCAAAAGAACAGAGATCAAAGTGCTATAAAGTCACCTAGAAAAGAGCGAGAGTAATGAAAGAAAAGGTAAATTGGACTATGGCTGATTGAAGGACAGAAAAAAAGAGACAGTAAAGTAAAAACAAAAGCAAACCTAGGTGAGAGGTACCTAAATGTGCAAGCACTGCGCAATGAATGCCATTCAAGAGAGACACATGCTAAGAGAAAAAGATCAAGTGCTTGAACACAGTGATCTGTGAGATAGAGGCACTAATGGAAAGAAATTAACTCCTGGCACTCTGCCATTCAGAAAAAAAAAAAAAGGTGCTTACAAAAGAAATGGAGTGCCAGAGAACACACACATTGTACAATGTGAGGAAATGTGATGCAGCGGCAAAGCAAGCATTTCTTTGCACAGCAACATAGCGTTTGGAAATACATAAGACTAACACAGAACTAGTTTTTTATCAGGATGGTTTGTGCAAATGTGTGCCGTGTGTACCGGGTATATAGGCAGGAAAAGGCAGGAAACCAGCTAGGTGGCTGTGTAGTCTGCTTTTCTGTAACAAACGCTGGTCAGTACGCAATTGCCATCACGAGGAGCCAATTTGGAGTCAAATCACCATGTATGTACAATAACTGATAGTCAGATTTCCAAGCACTGAATCATTTTATTTCTTGGTCATGTTTTCTCCTTTCTCAATGCCAATCCATGTGAATACTCGTGGCTACTAGTTGTCACAGCACTTTGATAAAAAGGTTGTAATTTTATCGAGAGTAGGTGTACTTTTCACCTCACTCTAAAATAATTACGCTTTAAGCAAACCTAGAATCCGAGAGCAGGAGGAAAGAAGAAGGAAGGGATTCAAAGAGACGCAAGAAATATTGTTGGAGGAGCTTTGATTAGCAATGATGAGAGCATTTGACAATAATTTTAGTATGCATTACAACAGATACGTAATCATCTGAGGGACGATGTGCAAACATGAGTGTGTATATGTGCAGCTTTCTTTTAGAGACTGTAATCCCACAGGGCTTATTCATAGTGCCACTCTCTAATCAGATTCATTTTGCAGCGTTTATCTGCTTATTTTATTACCAAATGGAAACTGCACTGGAAAATACCTGTTAGTATAAAGAACATTCGAGCAACCTGCGTGTAAGGGTATAGATTGCTGGAGTCTCGCTTCAGCTGGTATTTGTTTTGCACATGCCTAGGATTTAGGGACAGTCTGAAAAAAAATTAAATGCACATGAAGTGTTTGAGAATTATCATAGGTATGTGTGGGTATGTACCAGTCATAGGCACCTCACATTGATTTGGACACATCCAGTTAAAACTGCATAAGAGGACTACATGGACTACTAACATGGACTACAGCAAAGTGTGTTTCCATCTGTCACACATTCTGTAAGAGGCATAATATACTATAGAATATAACTGCAGGTGAGATACGCATCACAGAAGATGAATATACACGAAAAAGTGAACTGTGATGTTGCAATGTGGAAGCCATTGTCTTCTGAGACCCGCAGTCTTACGTGGAAACATGTAGTTTGTGACCAGAACAGACATAAACATGATGGTGAGAATTCTGGATGGTGGACTAAGACACTGAATTGCTTCTTTCTTCTTTACTAAGAATTACTGAATTCTTCAAATATTTGCAACAAAGCCCTCTTCACAGTATTTTGTGCTACATTATATTCTTAATAATTAATAGTGGACTCTTCTTCTGTGTTGTCACTTGTCTAGAAACATTTTCCCCCAAATATTAAGGTGGGGGTTTTTTTTGCTTAAAATGCTCTCTAAAAATAGGTTGAAGTACAATCATGGTGAACATGAACAATGAGATAAAGCTGATGTGATTACCATTTTCAGAACACACTTATTACTTAAGACAGTAATGTCTTTTACTGGTGGTAGATAGAGGAGGAGGAGGAGTAATGATAGACCTTGCATGCAGAAATGGAAAATCTGAATGAGTGCTATCAGAGAATGAAACCCAGCAGCTTATTACATAGAAAAATCAGATCAATGAACTCGAACAGCTTCGTTGTGTTCCAGGTTCCATCACAAGTGTGACCCCTCAGAGCTAAACACAGAGCCAGGCTGGATCTTTAATCACGACCTCTGTGCTCAAAATGCTTACCCGTTATATTAGAACATTAATCGTTTTCTGTATTAAAAGCTTGTTCTTTACAAAAAGAAAGCAGGGAGAAAAGCTCTTACTACTTTTCTGCTACTAAAATTAATCTTACTAACTTTGTCTAATAATTGAGAATTATGATATGCAAATTTGCTTTGTCAACAAAACATGCCACAGTTACCGAACTATTTGTAGTTTAATCTTTTTTTATCTATGTAAAAGCATGTAAACCTTTGAATGATGTGATTATTTTCTAAAGATTTTTACTGCATGAAGGGCAAATTCCTTAATGCAGCCTTTCCTTCCAACACATCCACCTATTACTGTTCTTACAAGGACTTATCTTGTGCCTTCTTAACCTGAGAACTGCCAAAGTAAACAGATGTATTAATCATCAGTACCCGTTTATAATGTGTGCAGCTGTTGTCACATTCCACCATAAAACATTTTTGGAAGACGTATTTGTACCAATGCCTCTTTTTTTTAAAAAAAAAACAACCCACACACATAAAGTCCAAGTAAACAACAAACCCCACTGAACATACTTAATATATAGGTACTTAAAATCTTAAACAAGAGAGCGGCTAACATTAGTAGTCTGTTTTCATCCTTAACCAGAGCCCTTTTGGCCTAAAGCTGGGGTCCAATAATGAAACAATTCCTATATTTGTTCCTAGCTATGGCTCAGAAACAGTTCTCCTATTAACAGGGAACTTTAAGGGATCTCATGAAGTGGCCGTATTTCTTTTTAGATTATACGACAGTGTAGTTTTGCCCTACGCCAATTCACCAGGAAAGAGGCAGAGGTTAGTTAGGAGGCTAACGGGAACCAAAATTCAGCAATCTACTGTCTACAGCACCAGAAGCTTGACGGACTATGATGAAAAGCTTTTGCATTACTCTGTCTATACCTTTCTAAATGACTATTTATTAGTAGAGCCAGATTAAATCCATGCCATTTAGCATTGGCATAGCAGCTCCTAAGCTCTGGCAAAATTCCTGCACAGCACTTCACAGCACAGCAGCTTGTCTTCGGCTTTCTGCATCTGGCAACGGGTAAAGGACATAGGAAAATGCTATAATGCTACTGATTTGAAAAAATAAGTAGTGCGAGTAGCATGCCAGAGGAATGGAAATTGGCCAAAAGCCCTATGGCTCATAGCCCGCTTGGTTCACCTTCCCCAGGATAAATTTGTGACCCAAATTACTTAGGGATGCCACTATAAAAATGGTTTCACCTTCAGTCTTCTGCTTATTGTAGACCCTCAGCAGTCGGAGCACCTAAATGAGCCACTACTCAGTTAATACCATCCATAAAAATGACAGTTTAGTAAATAAGTGTCCAATACTGCAACATCCAGGTGTTAAAAAATCTTAGGTTGGCCTTCTAGAATTCTGACGTGAATTTAAAAAAGAAATACTACATTAAATACACTGAAAAAATTGACATCTTCTCCCCAGTCTTCCCCCTGTGGAAGGGAACTACGTAGCATCCATGTATGATAAAGCAGGAAAAACGGTACTGTGAATTTGTCCCTTGAATTAATAGCTTAATAGCCATCAAGGGAAAGGCCATGACACCTATGAAACGTCTTGAACAATTTTTACCCAGGGGGTAGGTCTGTATGCTTTGATATTTTTATTCTCTTTCTCAGTGTGGATCAAATTCTTTGTAAACAGAAAAGAAAGATACAGAATTTTAGGAAGAATGGAATGGGATGGGAGAAGGAAGAAGGGGAAGAGGTAGAGAGTACAAATTCTTCACTTTTTTCCAGACTTTTTTTGCTTGTTTGTGGGTTTTTTTCCTTGACTCTGTACATTTGACCAGAAAAGCTCTCATGAAAACTTGCCCTCCAGGCAGAGCTTCATGTAGCAATTCTCCAGAGTTGAAAGGACAGATTTCAGTCCCTCGCTGCTTTACAAGCCTTTGAATTAAAACTTCCTAGAGAATAACTGAGGTGCACAGAGTGAAGGCCGGAAATGTTTCTTCTGGGGGAAGCGAGAAAGGAAAAAAGTAAGCAGAAGATGGCACATAAATTTGCTCTGACTGCCTAGTAACACCAGAACCCCTCAGAAAGATTTTTACTTTCACTTATCCAAGGATTTTTTGTGTTTGTGTTGATATGTAATCAGTGTGTTTATATTTAAAACAAAGAACTTATTTTAATGTGAAGTTCTTTTGTGGGAGGTTTTTTTTTGGTATAAACAAAACAAGAACACATTACCTAAGTAGTAACTACTCTTCCTTTTCTGGTTCCTAATGCCGACAGAGAACTTCTCTTTCGTGGTTCTTTCAAAATAAATGCATAGGTCTTTTCAGAAAAAAATGTGTCAATTTCCCCCATAATTTTTGTAAATTCTTTATTAGAAGATTATATTATATACATTTTCATTCTAAAGCATATCTCAGAAATCTAAACTGAGGAATGTTCATTTGATGTTTAATCTATTTTTTTTTGATTTATCTCCCTTTTCAAAGTCCACGTAATTATTTCAGTTCTGGTTTTGAAGAAGTTCAATAATTTTATAACATCCAGGCAAAAATAATGAAAAATGAACAGTGTTCTATTCCTGATTTATAGTAAAACGAAGTGCAATAGATGATAGAGGAAAAGTGTTTAGAATAAAAACAGCTTTCAGTTTCCAAAGAGATTAGTTTGCCTTTGTTATGTATGATTTATATATATAAAAGATGGAGAAAATCCACAACAAATAAACTCTCCAAATTAATATTCTTTTTCATTTAAAAGCAAGTAATTAAAATATAATGGGCAACAAAATTGAATGCTGAGATATACAGGTTTTCTTCTGGTTATTTGAAAGTGACTAAGTTTATAGAGCAGAAAATTGAGTGTTTGACAATTTGTTTTTTAATACATTCATTTTCTTTGCGTTTATGAAAGATATTGTCTTTATGGGTGAGAAGTATTTACCTGCTTTTTCATAGTCTGTGAGATACTGTATTTGGGAGACAATGGCAATCGCTCAAATAAACCACTTTAAAAGTACATTAACCCTTACTCAGAAGGAAAAGTTTACTTGAGATGGTTTTCTTTTAAGTGTTTGTTTTGTTGTTGTTTTTTTTTTTTTTTAAATTTTTTAACGTGTTTTTCTGCTATCTGTCCTGTAGCTCGGACAAAAATTCATCTCAAAGGGGTCTCAGCTGAAAACTTCATATAGTTTGGCATAACTTAGATACGTGGTATTGAAGTCGGTGATAGTAAAATTTGGGCAGGAGAAAGCTCAACTCTTTCTGTTGTGAAGGATATCCACGTTGTCTTTGGGCAACTATTGAAACTGAATATATTATTCTCTGCATGTATATTAGGGAATTAGCAATTGCTGTGATGGGGTTGTTTAGAAGACTGACAAATCAGGCCAGTTTTAAACTGTGAAATAAAACATTACAAAATTCATTCATTTACAGCAGGCTCCTTTTTAATGGTGAATACCTGCACATTATTAATCATCATCTTTACGTATAGAAGACTGTTTGTTTTTTAACAATGATATTTGAAATAGCTGTGAGCATACAATACCACAAAATTGATGTCAGGTTGTTAGCTTTGATGACTGTGGTCCACACTGGCTCTAAACCACAGCGGTCAAGGTGCTCTGCTGAAGAGCGGTTGATGGGAGAAGCTGGAGCCCAAGTAGGCTTTTCTTCCCTTGCTTATGTCTGGTGGTATTACGTTATTTCCTCCCTCACCAGAACAGGAGTCCCCTCCACTCCTAATACTTCTTACCTCGTTTTCTTTTGTCTTGCCAGTCGTCCTTCTGTGTGTTTGGGAGGGTGTTCTGCCTGTTGGCAGTCCCTTGTGATTACCTCGTCCTTGTCTCCCAACTTTTGTCACTTGTTTGCCTCCTACATGCCGATATGCCTGTCTTTGTCCCCTTGGTGTACACATCGCTCACATACGTTAGTAAAACTGTGTCTGGTGATACAGTCACATTATCTGTCGTGAGTTATACCATTCCAGAATACCTGTAATTTGCAGGAGTCAGAGGCCTCTGTTCTGGCTACAGGGCCGTTTGATTTTGGGGCACAGTAAATGCTCCTGTTCACTGAGCAGATTTTACCCCGTTCTCCCACCCGGTGCTGCCCAAGTAAACTTACAAGTTTTTTTAAGAACTGGCTAGGGGTGAAATAGAAACAGTGCATTTCAGGAGGCCCTATAAGCAAGGCATTAAGAAAGTGTTTTAAATCCTTTCTATATTAGTTTATAAATTTGATTTGTAACATAAATCAGTATTTGGTAGTACTAGTTTTTCTAGAGGACAACCTGCTTCAAGACCAGGACATTCTTAGACTTGTTTTCTAAAGATACTATCAATATAATCGTATACACACACACACATATATACTATCATGTATCTGTCATCATCTCAGAAATGGAAATACACAAAGATGTGTCATTGTAAAAGTGACTTAAAGATAATTCAGGCCTGAGATCAATACATCCTTAAAGATGATTTAAGTAACGGAAAATAAATCTTTTCACAAGGTAAATATTCATGTAGTAAGAATAATAACAGCTAACAGTTAAACATGTAGCTTTTAATTCCAACAGTCTTCATTCTGCTAAGTTGTAAGACTGGCTGCTGTTTTTGAACAGTCAGCATACGAAATCAAAATAAAGTCTTTTTATTAGGAACCTTGGTCACATAACAGATTTACGTACCAAAATATCTTGACCTTTTACTATAAAGATTTGTTTTGACTCCAGCTTTAAAGGACGTGACTGAAAGTCATTCTGAAGTAGTGATTATGAAAGGTCAGAGAAAAGGAACTTAAAAGATGACTAGCCAATTGGTGATGAGGCATTTAAAAATAGAGATTGGGTGGGAGAAAGAATAGGTGGCTATTTTAGTCGTAGTCTTGTGAAATGGCACAGGCCATTGACTTCTCTTTGTATCGACAAATTCATTTCTAGACAGCTAACAGCAAGAGTGATTTCTACATGAAGTTAGAAGATATGAGCTTGAAAAGCTATGAAGTTACAAATGCTTCAAAACTTTTAAAAAACACCTTATAAACTCTGTCCTGAAGATGGATTGCTTGTGTCTTACAAGTTCTACAGGAAAATAATACTATATGACCTCACTGTAAATCATATTGAAATATACTTATCCTTGAAAAGAAAGTGGAGCTTACTGAAAATATATCTAAATTATAAACTAGTAAATAACTTCATAAGTGATTTTCTTTTTCTTTTAAGCATGTGGTGCTTTATAATTTCTTTTAAAAAAATCATTAGACATTCTTATAAAAAGTGCCTAAGAACATAGAGTGAGTCTGTTTTAAACTAGAAATACACTGCAGTTAAAATGCCTCTCACAAGCAGAGGTACCAAAAATACTTTCTCTTGGCCTTGTGCATCAAGAGCATTTTCTTGGTCTGTTTACGAGAAGATAGCAAATGGCATCTGTTATTAGCAACTTGCAGTTTCAGGTATCATGAAAAATATTTGCATAATGGGGTTTTTTTGGGTGGTTGCCTTAAATTCGCGGTTATCTTTGTTTCAGCTTCATACAGACTTCTTTTTTGTTATATGGGTGCTTGTTATATTTTCTTAGATATCCATTCCCCTCCAATTCTAAGCTTTCAAAAAAAGGTGTAGGTTGTGGTTTTTTTAATGTAAAAAGTTCTCATTTATTTCTACGTTGATAAATGTTCGTGGGATAGCGCATTCCCTGTTCTTTAGAAAACTATATGAACGCAATTTTCCTATACAAGATCTCTTATATGCTACAGTAGAACTTGAAAAACTTACCAGAAACTATCCACAGAGCTGCAGCTCGTGGTTGCGGTTGATAGATAATGAGATTTTGTTGTTGTTTTTTAAATTGGTATACTGATTTGTTTCTATGTAATCGTTCAGAAGGAGGGGGGAAAAGACAAAAATGCGGTATGGGGGTAAGAGAAGAGACTAAAGGCTTCCCACAGGAAAAGAATGAGGGTATTCGTAGCACATTTTGAATCTGCAAAGGACAAAAAAATAGCAGTTGTTCACCTATTTGCACACTCCACAGCCTTCACACTCCTGACTGAATTGTTGCTATCTCTAAACTCTGACTCACTCTAAAAGCTGTAAACTAAAACCGGCTGTAAAAGCGGACATTAATTTCTGTTACTTCACACCAAAATGTGTGAAGAAAGAAAGCCTAGCCCCTTTCACATCAGCGTATCTTACGAGCACTCACATGAATGTGGATTACGGAAAATAACTTCTCATTTCCAAAGCTGCCAAGTAAGCGACTAACACCTAGCAGGGGGAAACCAGGCTTGGAAAGTTTCTGTCAACCACAACAACAAAAGTTTTAACAAGAAAACGCCTGGAGGCTCTTGCCTAGAGTTATTGGCATGATTATTCTTCATCAGCTCCTACTAGAATCAAAACTATATCTAAGTTCTCAAAATGAATGTTATACGCACAGTTTATATCAGCCTGAAATGGAAATGTTGACATGGCTAGGCACTGAGTCAGAAGGATCTGGGAGATAGGACAAAGTTTAATTATTATGCAGATCTGTGTATAATATATGTTGTGTTATAGGAAAAGCAGTAGTAAATAGGCTTTTTCCCCCCTGAAGTTCCCCCAGATTTGCAAGAAGTTTAATGACTTTCCCACTTTGAGGTTTTGCTCAGTTATAAGGTATGAGCTCAAGTTTGTATCTCCACACATCATGCACCTCATTAAAGCAGAAACTATTCCACTTCCTACATGATTAAATGCATCCTTGATCAGAGTAGCCGTTATTGAATATATCTTTTTAAATTATCAGTGATACTGAGGAAGACAATTGTTCTTCACTTTGCCCAGTGGTCAATGCTGATTCTTACATACCATGCCAAAGAAGCCACAGCTACAAAGCATCATCAAATCCAGTTAAACCACTCATCCTTTTTCCAGAGAAAATATTCATCAGATGAGAGGACACACGGATTTCATCCATTTATTTCTCATTGCAGAAATGGATGGGAATTAATTTAGCATCCTCTACTTCTTGCTGTCCTGTGCAGTTTAATATTAAACATTATGAAATTACTACCACCAGAGGTGATCCTTTTGGTTTCTAGAGTGTGCTTTAACCCCTAAAGTTCTGAATAATAGGGATAAGTTTGGTATGACTATACACTACCTGAGCAACTTCCTTGGCCATTTCCTCATCTAGCAGCAAATCGCGACGATGTTAACAGGATGTCATTGACTAACACTAACTAGTTCAGTGTCTAACCTCAGTCCCCCACACCATCTTTTCATTTTCTCTCTGCAGTTTCTCCACTCTTCTGTGTAATCTTAAAATCCTGTTGTAATTTTCTGCTGACACGCAGTATGATACCGGTACAATAAAAGTGCAAGGTGAGGCATGAATGTTACAATTCATTTGAATATGACCATCAGCTTGCTTGTCCGATAGCTATCATGGTTGAGGAACAAGATTAATATGAGATGCATATAACTAAGCCTATTTTTTAGTTAGGACTTCTCTTATCGCCAGTTAAAAAACAATTAAAAAAAAAAAAGAAGAAAAAAAAGCGGGGGAACTGCATACCACGACGACAGCATATTTGTCAGAAAAGAATACATATTGGCATGCAGGGCCTTTTATTAAATCTGTATTTGTTGTGTGTCCTTGTAGAGAAAATGCCTGAAGCCGGTAGAATACAAAAGACAGTTAAAAAGTCCTTTTCTTGCCTATTCTTTTACTCATCTTCAGTTTTTTAACTGGTTAGAATATCTTAGATATTCCTAACTTTTTTTACCATTGTTGAAATGTTTGAGATTTATTTATGTATTTACTTTTAAATATAGATGGGATTTTTTTTGGTCAGTTTTAGTTCTTCAAATAGTTCTCCTTGCCCTTCAGACTGAAAGTTTAATATTAAAAAGGGTGGTTTAAAAAAAAAAAAAAAGCAAAACAAACCACAAGAACAAACCAAACAGAAACAACCAAAAATGGACAGTTAAGATTTTTGCCAGTTTTGATATGTGTATACATGTGTGTTATAGAAGAGAAAAAAATATTTGTGCTGGTTATGTATGTATTGTCACATATTTCATGGTAATGTGATAGTTTTACCAAATATTGTGCTGTTCATTTTGTTATTTTTATTGCACAGATTGAAAGCAGGATGCGCTGCAGTGTGTTTTATAAGTCTCCTACGACACTGGAAATATTGGAAACAAGCATTTCTTAAAATGACAATC
>VYZM01022960.1:242507-289465 GCA_013398915.1 Dromas ardeola | reverse complement strand
CCCCCCCCCCCCCAGTGAAACAGCTGCCTTGCAGTCTACTTTCTTTAGAGCTTCCTATCCAGGGAGCTTTATATCCAATGTTTGTCCTGCATATGCATGAGCTGGAGAATAATTCAAATATGCCCTGATTTTCCGTAGTTAGCTAGAAAGGATTTGTTGTCCTCCGTTCATTTTTAAGAACTTAGAATTATATTTGATTATTTGAGCAAAAATACCATTTTGAGAGTTAAGCTTTGGGTGGCTTTGAGTGACAATGAAGAAGAAGAAATACTAACAAAGAACTGAGAAGGTAATCAGACTGTATTGTCAACAAATGTAAAAGTTCTTTTCATAACAGAAGGGTAGCTTTTGAAGTGTTGTAGAAAGAAGAATGGCAAGATTTGGGAAGTATCTGGATGAGCATGGAGAGGGAGTAATTATTATGGTCAAATATGCATCTGGAAATGATTAATTTATTAAGAAATAAAGACAGTGAAAGAACACGGAATGAAGCTTTCTATTACTTTTCCCTAGTCACATAACAAAGGAATGGCTCTCACTAGCCTTACATATGACTGCTAATATTTTCTAGAAGTATTTTAGAGAATTTCTTACATGCTAAAAAGTCTTTATTCTACGCCTTTTTTTCAGAAATAACATACCGTTTCTTCAGCCTTATTGACTTAACCACTACATGACTTTCCCCACTTTCTTTGCACCTGTCATCCGTACAACAGGTTAAATCAGTGGAAAGTGGAAACATTATTATCTTTGCTGGAAAGGATGGAAAAATACTCAGCCCAACATTTTCTTCCACTGGAATTTTTTTCAAGAAATAAGGAAGCAAAAACCGCTTTATTACAAATGAGCGTTGTGCATCTTGAAACATAGCACTGGATACATTTTCATATAGCTTTAAAGACTTACAGATTTGGTAGACTAGACAGTAAATAAAGATTTTTAAAGGCAAAAAAAAAAATTTTATCACTGATCAAGTTGATATGAGAATAAAAGATGGAAAAAACTGTCCTAATAAAGAGGAATCCATTCTATCAGTGGAAGACAGAAATGTTGAGGATATAATTAAGGATTCTGGTAGAGAAGGTGAAGGGATCTGAAGGGCAAGTAACCATTCTTTCTTGTCTGAGTGTCAAAAGAGGTTTTTGATCCTCCCTTATTATCTCTAAAGAAGATTAAGCCTTTTAGATTCTTCTTTAGCAAGACACATCCAAATTGTGCTGTACAAGAGGGAGAAAAGAAACCTGACAGGTCTTCTGAGAGTTTAATTATAACTTTGTTTAAGTACTGATAGAGGCATACAGTATTAACCCTCATGAAAGAAGAAAACACAGCACACTATCATTATAAGCAAATGTGCTTTTGCTCAGATCAAATGAAACCTTCCTCTTGTTGACTGACTTTATGTTTTTGGCTCAATTTTCTAACACATAGACCCATAGCGGAGCGCCACTCCATATTTTGATAGGTGCTGGACTGTAGGAATGGATGTCGGCTATTTTTAGAATCTATTCATGTAAGTATGACTTGTATAATAACAGCCATCACCTTTGTCTTTTTTATTTTATTTTATTTATTCTGAGCCTGTCTCTCATTTTAATGTTAGTTCCATGCTGATGCCCCATTAAGTAGTAGGTGCATATTTCCCCTGGCCTTCCCTTTGCTGTTGATGTACATGTAAAAGCCTTTCACGTTGCCATGATGACCTTCACATCCCACATCAGATTCAACTCCAGATAGGCTTTGAGATTCCTAATCGCATTTATCAGTCCCCAAGAAATCTTCCCAATTAAGGAATTAGAGATTACTGTTATGATGATGCTTAAAAAAAAAAAAAAAGAAAAAAAATCAAGCCAGTTTTTGAGAAATAGGAACTGAAGCAGGATTGTCTTCTTATTTTTCTCATTTTCCTTGCTTATGCCTATGCAATTTGCTATTGCACCCCTCACAAAAAGGGGGTCTCCTCTACTCCTGTCACTGTTTATCTTGGTTTTGCTTTTGCCAGTCGTCCCTCCTGTACATTCAGCATAATGTTCTGCTTTTTTACAGTCCCTTATGCTTATCTTGTCCTTTTCCTGGCAATTTGTTGTTACTTAGATGACTTCTGTGTGCACCTACACTCATCTATGTTTGCAACTTTGGTGGTCAACTTACATACTTCTGTACAATACGTATGTGGTGGTTTTGGCTCTGTGCTTAGACAGTGGCAAAATAGTTAGATACTGTTGCTGGTTACACTGCTTTAATATACTTATATTTGGGTTTACGGCGAAATAATTTTAATCATAACCTAACTAATACATATGTAAACTACAGGTGTCACAGGCCTCTGATAGGCTGCAGAATGCACTCGGTGGTGAGGCAAGGAGAAAAACCTCCATGAGACACTTCCACTGATAAATTAAGGGGAGGAAGAAAGGCCAGTTTCTCTCCTGTTTATGAATATTCTGCGTGACAACAAATATTTGCAAAATTAGCCTAGCATCCAAAGTAAATTTCTATTTAAAAATGAGGACATTTCATAGAAATGCTAAATAGTTCAGTAGAATCATGTATCATGATCTGATTGTGTTTATCTGAATATATTAGCTACTTTTCGGCTGTACTGTTTGACTCATTTTTCTTTTTCTTTTTAAGTGACCTTGAGTCTTTCTGTCTGAAAACAAATGTTGAACATTTTGCAAACAGAACAGTGGGCATAAGTGTGAGCAGATGGCAAACTCTGCTGCAAAGTTTGAGTGCTGCTTTCTGAAAAGTGACAGATGAAAATGTAACTTCTATTAGAAGCTTTAAAGCCAGAAAGCCTGCTGAAAGTTCCTCTCTTTTTCATCAACAGACTGATAGCATCTCAAGTGCAAATGTATTCAGCATTTCTCTGTCATGCTGTAGAACTGAATGCTGATGCAATAGTTTTATTTTATTGAGAGGCTAAGATATGTTTTTTAAAACCTCGTTAACCTATAATATAAGGCTCAGGTACTAGAACTGACTTAGAGAAATACAATCAGTCAAGGTGATAGAATGAAGATCAACCTAAGCAATTTCTGTTGTGAATGGTGTGTGTTGTACACCATGAACAATCAAATGAGTAAATATATTTTAAGGATTCACAAAGCAACTTGATCTGTCAGATTAAATTCTTAACTACAAATTATCTCTTTAAAAATACGAAAATTGTTATACCAGTAGGATATGGCAGCGCAGGCAATTATTTTCTTAGCATCTTCGGGAGCTGCATATTTATCACAACTAGAATCTCAGCTTCTGTCATTTTCTTGCTTGACTTCCCCATAACACTTGAAAAATGTATATTTTGTTGTAAAGCCAAGTCATAGGGACACATTCAATATAATATGAATAAATGCCACTACGGCTACTAAGAGTAAAGATGCGATTAGTATTAAAAAAGCCACACGTGCAAGTTAAATCTTACATCTCTAGTGTGTCTTAAAGTTTTGGGTCAGCAGAATGATTGTGGGAAATGACTCTGTATTTAGCTGGGGAGAATCAGATGCTCTAAAATACTTTTTTTTACCGTGAAAAGTATATAATGCTGTTTTTAACGTATTTATTTATGTACTGATTTACTCTTCAGCTGAAATATTTCAAGGACACTAAAAAAGAGCTTGACTTTCAATGCGGCATCAAAAACAATCATAAATGCCACAGTAAAAAGTCTATTTTTAGATGCTGATCCTACAAATGCTACTGGACAGGCAGTCAGTTGTGGGGATATACATTCTGCCATATATTGCCTGAACTCTTGAAAGGACCTTTCTTCATAAATTGTTAATTTCATCGTTTGTACTTTTAATATTTTTTGTAGAATATCTTTTATGATTGCATTGAAAAGAATGCTTGGATGTCACTGCATCGGTGCATGCTGTCCACACCAGTCTTCAATACTTCATCAATGGAAATTCTTATGTGAAATCCAAATATTCACAAGATTTAACCACTACTGTTTGTGCTGGGTTTGGCTGGAGTTAATTTTCTTCAGAGTAGCTACTATGGGGCTATGTCTTGGATTTGTGCTGGAAACAGTGTTGATAATTCAGGGATGTTTTAATTACTGCTGAACGGTGCGTACAGAGTTGAGACCTTTTCTTTTCCTCATACTGCCCCACCAGGGAGTAGGCTGGGGGTGCACAAAAATTTGGGAAGAGGCACAGCCGAGACAGCTGACTACAGCTGACCAAAGGGCTATTCCATGCCATATAACGTCATGCTCAGCATATAAACTAGGGAGAAAGTTGGCGGGGGGGGTCATTGCTTGGGGATTGACTGGGCATTTGTTAGTTGAGGTCCCTCTGGATGGCAGCTCGACCCTCTGCACATAAGTATACAGGCAGTTTAGGAAGGCATCCCAGCAATTTGAATTCCTAGAAATGGTTTTGGATTTTCTCCATAATAGTGGCTTGTCGGTAATTCCTTGCTTACGTGTAAGTGCTAGAGTTGACCCTGCTTAAGCCCCACCTAATTGATTTTTGAGCTATTCCTGTCATAGAACCCTAGAATCATTTAGGTCAGAAAAGACCCTTAAGATCAAGTCCAATTGTAAACCTAACACTGCCAAATCCACCACTAAAGTATGCCCCTAAGTGCCACATCTACATGTCTTTTAAATACCCCCGGGGATGGTGAGAAATATAATGAAAAATCTGCATATACTGAACGAGATACCAAAACTGGAAGAAAACATCCAGAAAGCACTTTTTCTGGAAGAAGAAATTCAGCTTTACATTTGGCTTTGCAATACTGCGTGGGTATTGGTGCTGTCTGCTCGACTTCCTTACTGGGTGTATAGACAGTTTGCCATGAAAAATAAAGCATGTTCTGCGGATGGATAAATGGTTAATCTTTGCCATTTGATGGGAAAGCCTAAGGAAAAGTACTTGTTTCATGCAGATAGATAGATTGGAAAAAAGTTGAATGTCATGGGACTTTAAGCAGTGATGAGATTTGACATATCCATGAAATTAGTTAGAACCATAACAAAGAGAGAGTGCCACTTATAATGAATCTTATTTAGAAAGTAAATAACACATTTACTGATTTCTATAGAGAGCTGATAGGGTAAGAGAATGAACTGCAGTAACAAACCTTCGGGCATACAGGCACACTGCTACGTTATTGTGTGGCTTACCTACGAGAACAAATAACGGGCAAGAGTTGAGAAAAGTGTACAAATTTGCTCAGCTTTTTCTTTTTGCTATGAATGTAGGAGTGATGAATAATTAAATAGATTACACAAGCAGAAACCACTTGCTGAGGTAATTATGCTAAAGATGATATAGCAAGGCTTTCAGTTATAAAATATCCTTTCTATTGATGATATAGCAAGGCTTTCAGTTATAAAATATCCTTTCTATTTCTATCCTTCTTATTCTTGAATAAAACCTGGCAGATGTATGCCGCACTTTAAAGGATGTTTTTACATAAAACTAGAATATTTTTTCTGTAGTCCTTGTATTAAAAGATCTCAGTAAGATGAATTTAGCACTCATATACTTTTTCACGCTACTATAATATGGTTCAGTAGAAGTTTCTTATCACTAATGTAATGGGATTAAAAATACTGAGACAATATTTAGCTATTTTCATTCAGACTTGGTACCACAAGTTTGCCTAACAAAGTAAAAAGGCTGTTTGTAGTATTTGGATATGGTCAATAGAAGAAATGTTTAACAAGGACCCGCGAGGATTTGAATTGATCTTCATTAAGGATTGATGAAAAATCAAAGGCACAAAAGTGAAGGAAAAAAGTCTTTTCTTATGTCAGAACTGGAATTTTGGAAAGACATGAGAATCATAAAATCTGTGGTGAAGCTTTCTATTATTTGGATATCTAATTTACCTTGCTACATGTGTTAAAGCCAGAGCTTCTGTCTTGTATTTGTCACTGCAACTAAATTTACCATCACCTGGTTAATCACTGGGAAAAGCACCTTGATCTGATGCACTGAATAATTGCAAGATTTTTTTATTTTTAACAAAGATGAACGGGGTAACTAAATGCGGTTCTAGGTTGGTATTTTAGGGCCCTAGAAGGTGCCTTGTGCAGCTGTGTGTACTCATGTGACAATGACACGCATTCAGGAGAGAGCAGTGGATCTCATTTACCTTGGATTTAGCACGAAGTTGACACAGTCCCTATAGTATTTGTCATTTACGGTCCACTGTATATTTGACATGCGATTTCCTTTTTGCATCAATCGGAATATCTCCCTCCCCCTTTCTCTCTCATATTCTAGAAATAGAGCATATGTGAGAAACTACAAATTATACATTTTAAAGAAGTAATTTCCCCCGTATTTTCAAACCTTGAAGTAATCTCAGTGGCTTCTATGAATTTTTCTTATCATCGTTATTTGAAATTAAGTTTTAATGTGATCTCTAAGGACGAGAAGCAACATAAGGCGATTTATTATGTACATTATAAACTAACCTTTCTGAGATTTATATTGACACATTCATTAATCATGATTTCAGGATGACACTGAAGTAAATTTGAATAACTCAAAAAATATATTAAAATTCACTAACTTAGGTGTTTAATACTCTCAGCTTTAGTCGTGTATTCAGCTTTTATTTTTTGAAATAATATCTAAACAATATTGTGTTATGCTATCTGTGATGACTGAATCACGGATTCAGCACTAAATAGCTGGTTGAGCACCCGCTTTCAAAGACATTTAGATAGATCAGAAATAATAATAAGGAACGGGAAGAATATTCAGAAGAATATCTAAGCATCATAACTGTAAAAAAATCTCTTGACAACACAGTGGGCTGTTCCTCATTCTCCCCACCCCTGCCTTCTGTGACCTGGGTGGTGTGGCTCGACCCCCGCAGGTGAAGACTGAGGCAAAAAAGTCGTTGAGTACCTCATGAAGTTCTTGAAGCAAAGGCATATGTATCGTGTCACAATCCTTCCCATTTTTCACAGAGATACTGTAACATGCACTCTGCAGGTAATGATGAAAAGTTTAAAGAAGGGACATACTGAGACTAAAAAACAGCAGCAAAATTATTTGGATTTATTCTGAACACGTAATGCATTCTGTGCTGCAGGTGGCAATGAAATTAATGTAAGAAATCTACTGACAACTTCCTATAATGAGTATCTCATTTTCCTGAACATGAATTTTGAAATATTGCTTCGTTACCTAAATTCTTCAGCCGGTCTTCTGAAATTGAAGCATAAGGTGTGGAAGATTGAGATAGAGATCAAACGACTGGAAACCCCTACATACAATATAGGAGTTCCCAAAACAATTTACTGTATAAACAGCAGAAATTTCTCCGGGATGCATTACTTTTGTGTTTGGTAGGGAAAGCATACTGTAAATTGTGTGTCCTAGAGGAAAATTATATTAATTTTCAAAGGAAGCAATCAAGCCTGAAAATACATTTTCTCCATCTTGTATTTTTTAGCTGTTACGTTATAATATGAGCACAGTATTTGTATCCTGGTACTGATGCAATATCTTTGCAGATTACTTACGATGAAATTTAAAAAAGCAAGGGAAGTGGGAGGTAACATTCTGTAGTGTTATAATAGCTTTAGTTGTACCCTTTTTATAAAGCCTCTCTGCCCTAAATGTTGTGGCGTTTTAAGACAATTTATCTAGAAGAAAATAATAACTGCTTTAAAGTCATGAATTCTGTTTTGAATCTGTAACTAGACAAAATGTCCAGGCTAAATTGACTCAACGCATTCAAATCTTCAAGATACCCTGAAGTTCTGGCAAGTAAAACACCTGGAGACCATGCTAATCCATGCAACTTCTCCTTAAAAGTAAGCAGGCAGAGGCAGAAGTGGTTCTCATGTTAATGTTGGTGTTTGTTGTTAGTGTGCCTTAGAATAATAGAAAAAATCAGGTTGGAAAGGACTTTTGGAGGTCATGTAGCTTAGATTCCTGCTCAAAGCAGAACTAACTCCATAGAGTGTGAAGCATTGCTCCACAAAAAATATATATGGCTCTTTTATGGCAGTTAAACTTCAACATGAAAAAATGCTAAGCCGTATAAAACTTTCAGTTGCATTTGAAAAAAATTTTTAAAAATATTAAAAATACCATAGGTCATATCCTTTGCCTCTATATTATTCCGTATCAAATATGCTCATTTTGCCAGTGTGATGTTATGTTCTCAAAGTCCCCTTCAGTTCCTAAAAATATTTTCCCTTTTTTATGCAATATTATGAATAACAAAGATCCTACAGGTGAAAACATGAACTCAGTTATGCTACCTCTACACAAGTACACCATTACCGATACCAAGAAAATGTAGGCCAGAAAATATTAAGATGTGTTCTTTAGGGAAATAAAACACAGCATACCAAATCTTTTTTGGAATTCTCTAGAGGATCTGACTTTCACTGTTTTAGACATATGCCTGAAAGATGCTCAAGTTTGCTGATGACACAGAACTGGGAGGAGTGGCTGACACACCAGAAGGCTGTGCCTCCATTCAGTGAGAGTTGGGCGGAGAGGAACCTAATGAAGTTTAACGAGGGCAAGTGTAGGGTGCTGCACCTGGGGAGGAATAATCCCATGCACCAGTACAGGTTGGGGGCTGACCTGCTGGAAAGGAGCTCTGCAGAGAGGGACCTGGGCGTCCTGGTGGACAAGTTGACCATGAGCCAGCAATGTGCCCTTGTGGCCAAGAATGCCAGTGGTCTCCTGGGGTGCATTAAAAAGAGTGTGGCCAGCAGATCGAGGGAGGTCATTCTCCCCCTCTACTCTGCTTTGGTGAGGCTGCATCTGGAGTATTGCATCCAGTTCTGGGCTCCCTGGTTCAAGAAAGACAAGGAACTACTGGAGAGAGTCCAGTGGAGGGCTACAAAGATCATCACGGGAATGGAGCATCTCTCTTATGAGGAAAGACTGAGAGACCTGGGTCTGTTTAGCCTGGAGAAGACTGAGAGGGGATCTCATCGGTGCTTATAAACATCTAAAGGTGGGTGTCAGGAGGATGGGGCCAGGCTCTTCTCAGTGGTGCCCGGTGACAGGACAAGGGGCAATGGGCACAGACTTGAACACAGGAAGTTCCATCTCAACACGAGGAGGAACTTCTTCACTTTGAGGGTGGCAGAGCCCTGGCACAGGCTGCCCAGAGAGGTGGTGGAGTCTCCGTCTCTGGAGACATTCCAAACCCGCCTGGACGCGTTCCTGTGCCACCTGCTCTGGGTGACCCTGCTCTGGCAGGGGCTTGGACTAGATGATCTCCAGAGGGCCCTTCCAACCCCAGCCATTCTGTGATTCTGTGATACTGGGTTAGAGCAAATTAAATAATTGCATGTTATTATCTATGCTTATTTTAGCATAAAAAGGAAAGAAAGCAGGGAACAGTAAGCTCTCACGTTCTACAGAAAAAAAAATAGAAATATGGATTTTCTTCCTTGGTAATGATTCCACTCTCTCTGTCCCCATCTGATAAGATCATTATATATGTTTTTGATAACTAATAGTGTGTTCTACTTTGGACAGGCAGAGTTTAATTATACATAAAGAAGTTCCATTTCAGCTGCTGTGGCTATATTTGCAAATGGGAAAAGGTAAAAATATTGTGAATGCAAATGCTTAGGTATCTTAAAGAAGGCATGCAGGGTTTCAAACAACAACAAAAAATATTATTAAGTTTTCTATTCTAATCAAGGAAGCCTTATAGGCTTTTAATAGATAAGATTTTAGGCAATTCAGGCAAAACTGAGTTGTCCAGCTTTGAGGATGAGAAAAAAGTAACTGTGAGGTAGGATGTCTGTGTGATGCCCAATATTTTTGCTCTTCATGAAAGCAGATACTGCAAGGATCCCTTATTTTTACAAGGACTGAATGATGTCCCGCCTTCCCTACTCCTTTCTTCTCTTTTCAATATGACCATGTTGTTGGCCAGCCCAGCCATAAAATTCTGAAGTCGCCTCTGTAAACCCATTTCTGCTTCAAAGGGGGAAAATTGTGGAGAGTTGCGCTGTTTATTGGATCCTTCTGCTCTCCTCCTGTGTTGTGTGAAGGGGATACGAAGCTGAAGGTGCTGAGTGAGATTTGCTCTATGGAATGAGGCAGAATATCTGACCATTAACGGGGCTTATGTCTTCCTCCTAGCAGTCTGTTCCTTTGGGCAACTCCCTCGTCTGCTCATTAATAACCCGCATTAGTAACACTAACGTGTGTTGGGAGCCTCACCTGAAGACACCATGTTTGAGGAGTCAGTGACCTTGAATAAGCCATGTCTGCTTGAGAACAAGTCACATCATGCCTTGCACTTAAGGCTCGAGAAACCTGTATGTATATAATCTGTCTATATAATATAATATATCATATTTATAATATTTATATACTATTATGTAATATAATATTTTTCCATTACATGTTAAAAAGCATGGACATTTTGACAGACAAGTCTTTTTTTTCCCCACTAATCAGTCAAACAAAGTATTTTTCTATGGAAGAAACTATCATTATTATTAGAATGAGTAGTAATTTAAATGATGCTCAAGAAATGGACTGATTCTTCTTTATAACAGAGTGATGACTACTGCCTCTCTGAGTGGGGAATTTGTTGAAACACATAATGATTTTGCTCCAGTAAATGTTCTTAGACTAAAGTAGAATAGCTCCAGCAGGTTTATTTGTGATTCATGCTAGAATACCGAACATAAAGCACTACAGATACTCCTTTGGAAAACTGCCCAAATCAGGCTATGTTTACTTGAAAAGAAATATTCTGTATTTCAGGAGGGTGCGTGACTTGGTAGGCTGTCATACTAGGGGACAATTATGGGCCATCTACTCACTGCAAAAATATCTGGCAGCTCTGCCTGGAGACCCACCTTCCAAAAACCTAGTTTTAGTGCTCTTGTGTGTTATTGCAAATGTCACAAGTTCTAGAAATGGGCATTAGGCAATTTGTTTCTGCCATGGGAATATTCTCGTTTTGAGAAACAAAACTATCCTCTTGATCTGATTAAAAAAAAAAAAAAAATTAAAAATAATAATAGGAAAGACAGAAAACACTGAGGAATTTCCAAATGTTCTGTTTTTAGAATAAAACACTTCCTATGAGTGTGAAGCCATTAAAATAAATTTTTTTTAAAAAAAAAAGGAAGGAAAAAGCAAACCGTCAGCAGCATGTTTACTTAAAGGAGAGCTTATTAAATTATTTATTTAAATACAGTAAATGAGAAATATATACTGCTCTTGGCATTAAATGAACATTTGTTAGGAAGTTCATATTCCAGAGAACTTTTTTGTTTTCTGGCTCAGTTTCTTTCCACCCTCTACTATTCAGTCTCTCACTTTCTATTTGTTGTTTTCTGTTGTTATTCTTTCCTATGCCTCTCTTTCTCCGAGCTTCTGTCCCTGCAGACTTCTCCCCATATGCTTTGGTACATTCAGCTCTGTTCCTTCTGGAGTGATTTTTTTTCTTTTAATTACTTGTTATTCAGTAGCAACAACCTGGACAACGGTAAATACCTCAAAATAAATTTTAGGGAAAAAAATCATTAATATTAATGACCTAAAGAAGGTCTCACATCTTGGAATATTATAAATAGAACAGCGATTTAGGAGCAGGCACATTCATATTTCATAGCTCCTTTCATTCTTGTTACTTTCTCTTCCTTTTCTCTTCTGTTTATCTTTCACATTTTTTCACTCTTCTTTTTTGTTAATCTTTCTACTGCTTTTTCTGTTTGTCACCTTCAGGTTCTTTAATTTTTTTTATTCTGCATTTCTTCAGGGGCTTCTGTCCTCTGCTTATTTCTTTCCTTTGAATTTTTCACTTTCCCTGTTTCTTTTAAATATGCTTTTTTTCTAGTTTCACGCCCAGATTTTCTAACAGTCCTCTCCATAATTTTCTGCTGCTTCCTTTTTTCCTCATTACAGTATTTTGCTCTTGAAATATATAAAAGTTTGTGGTTTCCATTATAGTTCATTGCAGTTACTTTGGGCCTCATCATTTCCAAAGATACATTGGGACGTGTTAATATTTTTTTCTACTTGGAATTGAACATTTCACCTCGGAGTTTTGTGAGTGGCAGGAAAAAATATTTGAAATGGACGTGGCAGCATTAAACACTGAAATCTGTAGGATAAATACTGTATTTGTTTAATAAACTTTTTAGCCTTTAAAACCCTAAGTTTATCAGGTGGTAAAATGCTTTTTAATATGCCAGCATAAGCAATGTCACAGGAATTTAATGGTGGCTTTTTGTGGTTGGGGGGCTCATTTTAATTGCTATGAAGTACCTTGAGACTAATTAGAAATCTCTTACCTTTTAAGCCATCTGCTACTTGATGGTGGTTCAAAATGTACAAGACAAAAGGATACCTTATATGTTCCTATGTCATTTTGTCATAATGCTTCATTACTTTTTTTATGCTAGTGCACTCACAACAAAGTATCACCATGGCCATCAAAAGATTAGAATTAATCTTGAGGAAAAATCGGAATTTATGGAGAAGGTTATGTGCTGGGAACATCAAAGGATAGTCCAATGAGAAAAAAACACCAAGAGCTCAGAATGCTTTTGCATTAGAAACAACAGATTGTACTATTTTTCAATTTTTGGAAGAATTTCACAGCTGGAAATCATTTTAGGCTTATAAAAAGTGGTAATATGATCTCTGGAATGGGGTTTTGTTCATTCAAGACTGCTGGACTGGGCTTAAAAATAAATTTATGCATTTGTAACATGACAGTATAATCCATTTTGTTAGTATAAAAAGAGCAAAGATTCTATATTTCTTTCATTAATCTAAAACCATTTCAAGACTCTTGAAGCAGTCCAAATAATTAATCATAATACATTTCTGCATCAACCATGAGTTTCCTTGAGTTTGCTTCCACCAAAATATTTTTAGAGGTTTGTCTTAAACAATTCTCCCTTTAGACATCCATAATCAAGCTTTTATTCTGAAATGTAGTCAGACTTACAATTGATATTTTTGTGAACTTTAGAAAAGTTTCGAAGTTAATGCTGAGGGCATGTAGTAACAAAGTAATCACACCCTCCAAATCACAGAAATAATTACTTTTTTATAAGAGTACTTTGTCTCGTACAGCTTAGAGCCAATTATATAGTTGTGTGCAGAAAGAATTCAAAACCATCTGTTAATGGAAAAAGTGAAAACAACCTAATTAAAAGCAAATAGAGTTTGGCCAAGTGTATATAACCATAGCGAAATATATATGATTGTCAGTCTTACCTAGTTTGCAAGTAAGCAAATAGTTATCAGCCTGTAAATAGTGTGGGTAACAGAACTGGAAGAGGAGAAATGAATTCGTACTGATTTGATTTTATTTTGTTACTCCTCATGTTTGTACATTTCCTTGTTTTCATCGGGATTATTACAGAATCATAAAACAATTAACTATGAATTTGCACACTCTATTAACCTCGCATTGAAACCAACATAACAGAAAGCCTTAACAGCCTTAGGCGCTCAGAAATTCCATTTTTATAAAACAATAATCGTGTGATCCTAGGTAAGGGAGGGGGAGCAAGGGAGGGATCATTGTCAGAAGTTATGATCCTCCACAACTGTTTCATCCCAACTTCATGCTGTAGAAATGTTTATTTTTGCCACCCTCTCTCCAAGGAGATAATATTAATAAGTTAGGTTATTTTGTGGGATTATATTATTTTATTATAATATTATTATATATTTATACCATATATTTTATATATAATATAAAATAAATATTAAAATAAATATAAATATTATATATTGTTATTTTTATTATATTTAAGTTATTTAAGTTTTTCCTTGGCCCTCGATATCTTATGTGATTCAAGCATAAAGACGATATTTAGTTGCCTTAATTTTTGATATTTTTATATCCAGAATAAAACAGAATGTTCCTATAATTATAAAAGAGTAACCAGCGATAGCTTCTCTGCACCTCACCTGTGAGTTTCGGGTAAGCGCAAGTTTAGCTGACAGTCAAAAAACCTCCAAAAGTGTTCTGGTTTGGTCCTTCCTGCAATTTTACTAACGTCCAGGGAGAATGGATGATGCAAAAAGCATCACAAGCAGGGGGGAAGGCTGCAGTACTTTTGAGGTTCTCGAAGGCATTCTTACAAGAGATTTTCAACTGTGTAAATTGCTGTACTTCCAGGTACTTCATTAGTGCTGTGACTGCTTACAACAGCACGAGCTAAACTGTCTTGCTCATTGCCTTTACACAAGTTCTGCTCGCCTGTCATAGATTTCTTTACATGATTTATGGGCTAGTTTAATAACCACCGGCTCTGAGAATAGCATCCTCAGCACTAGAATTCTTGTGAGGAATAAGAGATTGTTTCTAGGAGAGACAGAAATAAAAATATTCTAACAAAAATATAGTTGGTAACACAAATATATCTCCTTGGCACAATTAAGGTATTGCGATCTTTATGAAAGCAACCCGCAATGATATGGGAAATACATATTGATTTTTTTCTGTTAATTCTGCTTGTTCAATTTTATCTTATCCTTGCAAAGTAGTGTGATGCACAGTGAATAAACATGTGATCCTACATTCACAAATTCACATGCACAGTTTTTGTTAGTTGAAAGGATGGATATAGCGAGGATAATGATCTGTAGCAAATTCTCATGAATTTCAGATTTTCTTAGTTGTGAAACCCAGAGCCACTGAATTCTGCTGACACACCATAACGTATTCTATTCTCCATTGGAACAGATTATGGGAAAAATTAACCAAATGAGAACAACAGGAAACAAGTTATAGGTATTCCCAAAGGAACTGGGTAAGCTGCAGGTCATCTTCTCTCTGGTGAATTCTCTCTCTCATTGACCAGTCTCTAGTTATTAGCAAATGAAAGCTTCAATATTTTTCCTTATTTTTTGCTTTTCTCTCTTTTTCCCTGAAAGCAGCTTTAAAAACCCAGGGAAAAGAACAGAAAAACGCATATTTGAGATGTAGTATATGTATACATTGCTTTTTATTCCATGTAATTTTCTAGGACCTGAGTTCAGCCAATGAACTTGCATACAAAAATCATGTCAAATGGTACTCTTTGTTCCTGTAAAGGTAGTATTTTCTTTCTGGGTGGCTTAAATGACTGCTGAAATGGCATGATTTAAGACTATATATATAAATAAATAGGGGTAATTTATTTACTTCACATAGTAGTCAGCATTATAGTCATGTGGAACAGTGTACTGATCTGTTGGTTTAGCTCAGATAAGAGAGATTGATATTTCTATGTAATGGTGTATGTTTTTGACACAGGGAGCATTTGTTGCTATGCCTAAAAATCAGTCCTGTTAGGGAGCTAACATGCATAGCATTTTACATATAATTGAAGTAAAAGAAAAAAGAATATGTCATTAATCCCTCTGCTGGTGATAAATACTAAAAGAATGTGCAAAAACAGATAACTCACAATGAATCATGACATCCGTATTAACTACACAAGAAGGACATGGACCTGTTGGAACAGGTCCAGAGGAGGGCCACAAAATGCTCAGAGGGCTGGAGCACCTCTCCTGTGAGGACAGGCTGAGAGAGTTGGGGGTGTTCAGCCTGGAGAAGGCTCCGGGGAGACCTTAGAGCCCCTTCCAGTCCCTAAAGGGGGCCTGCAGGAAGGATGGGGAGGGACTCCTTATCAGGGAGTGAAGCAATAGGATGAGGGGTAACGGTTTGAAACTGAAAGAGGGGAGATTTAGACTGGATATTAGGAAGAAATTCTTCCCTGTGAGGGTGGTGAGGCACTGGAACAGGTTGCCCAGGGAGGTTGTAGCTGCCCCATCCCTGGAAGTGTTCAAGGCCAGGCTGGACGGGGCTTTGAGCAGCCTGGTCTGGTGGGAGGTGTCCCTGCCCAGGGCAGGGGGGTGGAACTAGAGGATCTTTAAGGTCCCTTCCAACCCGAACCATTCTATGATTCTATGATGCACAGGATCTCTTGTCTGTGACTTCATAACTAGGAGCAAGCTGGTTTGATTGCTTGTGCTTATATTGCATGAATATATTGAGAGAAACATGAGCAATGTGAGCAAATTTGCATGAAACTACCACACATGACTTTATGTCAGAAACCCGATGCCATTATTTTCATATTTCTCACTTTTATGCATGTAATAAAGGCTATACTATATTTTTATGTAACCTACAAAATTATTGCTCTTTATCTTTACTGATTCTTTTCCTAAAATCACAATTCCGTATATCACTGAGTCCTCAGAAAGTGACAATTATTTCTGCAGATATTGCTCATGCGTAAAGATTTATAATCCTGCAGTTTGTATCTGTGAAGGTTAGGAATGCCAGTCAGAATCAACAGATTTACGGTGTGGATAAGGTACTAACTGCACATACAGAAAATAATGACCATTGGATACAATACAGTATTTTTGTTAGTGGCCTGGGAAGCACATTAAAATGTAACTGCTGTAGAAATATATTGGACTATTCATTGATGAACATGCCAAATTTTTATTAGCACATGTTTAGAAATACTTTTAGATTTCTTAGGTAATTTCGTGTTAACTCACCAGGAGTCTGACAGACAGCAACTCAGTCTTGGCAGAGCTTTGTGATTTGTTGTCCCGCTTGAGCCTAAATTCCCACTGTGCTCATAATTATGCTTTTTGATGAGCTGTGTCTCTGATAACACGAATCATTTCTTCCCTACAAAAGAAGAGAAATGAAGAGGTTGTAGATAGTGTCCTTTTTTATACATAGATATACATAGATGTACGTAGATGTGGTCCTTTTTTGTACAACAACTTTTCCTGGAACTCAGACTCAATCAGATGCGGTTCCTAGTTTTGCAGTGAAATCAGAAACTGAAAATATTTAGAGGACAGATTTACAAATTTAATAAAGTGGAATCCTTCAAAAGAAGTACCAGCTTTTATTTTCTTGATCCAAATTTTATCTGATTTCACGCTTAAATACCCATTTACATCCTCATCAAATGCTCAGTAAAAATGTCATTAATTTGATCTACGCTTTTAGTCACATTTCATAGATTGTTTTCAATTTTATCCTGCAGAATGCCATTTCTTTCATTTCTATAGTTTGCACCTCTATGTTCATTGAGTGGCTTTGTAGGAAAAATAAGAGAAATGTGGTCTCCTGAAAAAGCACTTACTGCTTGACTTGTAGCTTATGGAAAAGGAATCTCCATGGCAGATGTAAGTCTGCACTAGCTTATGTTAGGATCTCTAGTTCTCAGCTTTGTTTTGGAAATTGTGCTGGTAACTATATAGGGATAAAAAGACAACTGGCCAGCTCTTTGGTTTATTTACATCAGGTGAATGAAAAAATACCAGATGAGATTCTGAATTACTCTATATTTAGCAATGTAACATTTACTAGTAGCAGGATGAAAACAAAGTAATTCTTAGTGTTGCAGTTGTATCCACAAAATATGATTTCATGCAAGAGTACTGTATTTCTGTCCCTCTTGACCTGAGATTGATGTGGTTTCCTAAGTGAGATTAAAATTCAGGCAGTGTTTATTACAAATAAGACCTCTTTCCAATCACTTTCAAACTTCTGGAAAGGAGACACAATCCATTATTGAAGAACACTTAGAATACTTTTAAAGTCATTTAATCTGGCAATTTCCTTGTATCTTAATCTGATTTTTCTCAATTTTCTTTTGCATCTTCTGCCCCTGAAATGCTTAACAACTTTTTATACGAACAAAACAAAGCTCTGCTGATGAATGGCTTGAAGCTTTTAGGATATTATATTTGAATTAAAGGGCCTTTACTGTTTAAATTTAATCTATTACAGAAAGAATAGAATAGAACAGAACAGAACATTTCAGTTGGAAGGGACCTACAAGGATCATCTTGTCCAACCACCTGACAGCTTCGGGGATGATCAAAATTTAAAGCAAATTATTAAGAGCATTGTACAAATAGCTGACAAGTATGGGGCATTGACCACCTCTCCAGGAAGCCTGTTTCAGGGTTTGACCTCCCTCTCAGTAAAGAAATGCTTCCTAATGTCAAGGATGAACCTCCCCTGGTGCAGATGTGAGTCGTTCCAGCATGTCCCGGTACTGGATCCCAGGGATCAGCAACTCCCTCTCCACATCCCCTCCTCAGAAAGCTGTAGAGAGCTTCCTTTTCTCCAAACTAGACAAACTCAAAGTCCTCAGCTGCTCCTCATAGGACATGCCTTCCAGCCCTTTCACCAGCTTGGTCGCCCTTTTCTGGATGCGTTCAAGTACCTTCACGTCCTTCTTAAATGGTGTGGCCCAGAACTGCACACAGTACTCAAGGCGAGGCCACCCAACATTGTATATGGCAGGATAATTGCTTCTTTTGACTGAATGGTTCTACTGTGTTTCGTGCACGCCAGGACGTGGTTTACCAGGTATTCCCAGATCTAGAAACATAGCAGACAGTCAACATGTTCTCACCATGTTATTGTATATAAAACTTGTTCCACTTCTTTATAGTTTTGAGGTTTTTTTAAGAAAAACGAGGTCAAAGTATTGATGTTGCCAACACTCTAGGTCTCGGCCTATAATTAATAGCTTGTTTCCTTCCTTTTAAATAGAGGAAATCGAATTCTAAGCTAATTAGAGATGAGAAAACCATAAATTACATCTCAAGTTGAGGGAAATATTTGGCTTTCTAGTAAATGGAATTCAGAAGTTTGAAAAAAAAAAAAAAAAATTAATGAAACTTGATGTCACATACAAAGACCATCTTTTTTCCAAAAACTTTTTTTTTTTTTTTTAAAAGCCAGCATACTGTGAAAGCCGTGATTTAGCTGCAGTGAGACCTGCTTTTCTGCCTTATTTTCTCAATAAGCGTGACCAGCTGTTACAGTCTTTTAAGATGCCTTGTATCCAACTTGGGGTTGCAAAAGCAGTGCATTGGCCGCAATCATAACAATGTCATATTTCACTGCATTGACATCGTACAGGATGTTTCCTCAATTTGCTGTGGTCGGCATTAATTAACAGATTTCTCATTTTCTAGAAGATTCTAGCAAACAAGCAGTCTATCCCTTTTCTTGTATTTATTGATCAGTGCAGTGCTGATATATAGAAGGTTATTCTATAACACAGTAAGTTTTTAGATGGGAGCAAGGTAAGGATAAGTGATCCCTTCCCAAGAAGAGATGCACATCAGCTACCCTACTCTGCTCTTTCTGTTTTGCCTCAAACAACATACTGTTTAGTTTTAGATAGGCATCCCCATTTTCCGATTTTATAACTAGCTGCTTTTGCCTATTAAATTCCATTTCTATGCTCCCGGTTTCTCACCCTTTTGCCAAACTTTATGTGATTTGTTCTCTGTGTAAGACATCCCATTTTGTGCAGTGCAGTGCGTTTTGTTCTGTAGCTAAAGTATTTGTGAGTTACCTCTTATAACAGCATGTAAGAACTGAAAAGCTAATTTGCTATGGAGTAGCTTGAAACAGATCACCAAATACTTTGTGTCTATGTGGCTTTTTACCTTGTCCCAGCTACTCTGACAGCCTGTAATTTTTTTTTTTTTTTTATTTTCCTTCCTTCTCGGATGCCTTTTATGAAATCTGCCTCTCCATCTAGTTGGGGTTTTTTGGGTGTTCTGAATTTTATAGACCAAATGTCTTTCAGCTATTTTCCTGAATGGCATGTCATGGACAGTATGCATAAGAAAATAAATCTGGATTAATGTTGAAAATGAATTTAAAGCATTTCTAGTTTAATGTACTGTGAATTTTTCACGTTCGAGAGTAATAATATATATTATATTATACTCTTACCTCATCTAGTGAAAGATGTCCCTGCCCATGACAGGAGGGTTGGTCTAGAAGATCTTTAAAGATCAAGCCAAACCATTCCATGATTATATTAAAGTGCGCCTATTAGAATGGAAAAATACTATTTTCCCATAATGTGAGCAAACTCCCATTGCTTCCAGAAAGTTTATGTCTTTCATTAAAGTTCTTTGATTCTAAATAATGTAACTGCCATGAGCAAATGCTGATACAGAAAATGAGGAAAATTTGAGCTACTATGTTAAATTGACTTCCTTTCTCAGTTACCATGGCAATATAGTCTTCCTGTGGGGGAAACTTTCTCATATTAGAGCTATATAGTTGCTAAAGTCTCCTCTAATATTAGAGCTATACTGAGCTCTATATTGTCAGTTTTCTGTAGTACACTGCAAGGCTAAAGAATATTTTCTTAAGGCCATCTGATTGTCTGGTTGTTTGGAAAGGGCTTTATATAAGGACTGGGTATTCAGCAGCTCTGGATAAAGCATGCGATCAGATAGAGCATTGATTTCAGGAGCATCCATTGTTTCCCAATAGTGTGAGGCATGCAAGCTCTGATTATTAAGAAAACAAATCAGCAAGTAGCCTGCTGAGAAGCAGAAGTGTCTTCATTCTGCATGTGCTCGGTACACTGAATTCATACGTACAACATGAGCTGATTTCTGGCTGGATACAAGGAGCAAACAAGTCTCTTGGATCTTGAGGCTTCTGAAAGATATATTAGTCTTCAAAGACAGTGAGGAATTTGCACTGAAGTAGCTTGAAGCATCCGAGCATTAGCAATGAATTCTGTATTGCTTTTAGCCTTTCCTGATCTCTTTTTTGCTCAATGAATCTGTAGCCTCAATCCCAGGCATTTTCTAAATCCAGGCACAACTGATCTAGCAATAGATGTCATCTTGTACATGACAATCCCCAAGAAACCCCTCATTTAGTCCAATTTTTCTTTATTTCCCCTTTCCCACTTCCTCTAACTCTTTATTTTCTTTCCCTCCCTTTTATTAAGGAGGGTGTATTAATCAGGCTAAGGATCACCTATTCTTATTCATTTCCAATGCTTGTAGCGCATCCAGGGGCATTTCAAAAGATCAAGTCATAATCAGTACATTGTTATTGGTAGGATACGTTTCCAACCTAATTCCAGTCTCACAATAGTGCATGCTATCATGCTTTTGCATCCATTCATGATAGCAGTCTGCTGTTTACCTCAGTGATTCTGTTTTCATTTAGTTTGCAATACTTGCTTCTTTACTAAAGGATGTATTATTACCTCTAAGTATTAAACTATTGAGGAACAGATTTTCTTTTCCTATGTGAGCTATAGCAGCAATGATTTATTGTGCTTGACAACCAGAAATAAATTATTCTGGTTTTCCCCTTTAACCTGTAAGATGTTTCAGGAATATGCCTAAATGCCAAGCCATTTTGGTTAAATATGTGTGGAGTTGTGGAGTCACCTAGAATAATTTCAGCACCCTAACAGTCAGATGTAACATTACTCAGAGGAAATCTTTGGATTCTACCTGGTTTCTTGTCTTTAGAAGGGGGTGAGAAATTCTTCAGTGATAACTCAGTTTACTTATACAGGGGCACAGCTGAAATGCTCTGTTGCTGTTTTACATGAAAGCAAGAAATAGCAGTTTCTTCTGGATTCATAATAATAAATACAGCTAAGGGCAATACTATGTTGACTTCTTACTTACAATAAAACCAACTTAAATTCATTTTTATCTGCTTAATGTCATAGATATCAGATAACAGCAACGGAAGAAATACTGAGTCTGAACTAATCCGAACTGAAGGCAGCCACTCTATGTTTCTGTGTTTCTTTCTTTGGGTGGAGGTAGACATATCTCCAGGTAGACCTAGGGACATCCAATCTCCAACTGATCTGAGGCCAAATGGTACAGAACTCTGAATCAACAATGGGTGAAAATACAGGACAGGGATATGACAACATAACAGTGTTAGGACTTCACGGTTTAGATAAATTGCCTGACCAGATAACCTGTTAAATATGTGTTGTCTGTCTCTCTTGTATTTAATGAGTATGCTTCCTGGAATTCAAATTGCACTCAAGTTTACCTACTGACTAAAGAAAAGCTTCCAGAGTCATATTTATGGGTGTGGATAGTATTGTAAAAGAAATGTGAAGTCTCCAAGGACATGATCTGCTTTAAGTGATTTATGCTCTCAATTTTTGGCAATGAATGCATCTGTTGAGGTTCTTACTGTACATATATGTTGTTAAGTGCCAAATGTTAAATAATGACACTTAAAACTTAAAATTCTTATAATTTTAACTTAAATTTCACAGGTAGAAACTTAAAATTCACAGGTATCTTCAAATTATAGGCTGTAGTTTACTTTCGAGTGTAATGCTTTGGGGGAATGATACTACCCAGGATGGCTGATGAGCTTCATAAATTTTAGAAATGGAAGATGCTTATTTTAAAGCTAGTTTCCCACCAGTTTTGTTAAGGTTGTGAATTGCACAGCCACGTGGGATTTTTTTTCTTTCTTTCTTTACATAAAATTAGGATCGGAAGAAATAAGGACTGGAAATCCCAGAAGAAACACTAATCTTGCAAGAATTCTATCCAACTCTTGTAAGTCTCAAAAGAGCACAAATACTTTGGATAAACAAACATTCAGATGTTGCTGCTTTTCTAGCTTCCAGTATATCTCTTCATGTTCTTTTACAACGACATGCTGAAAAATATTTGGTCATTTTTGGCACTTGTTATTTAATGTTATGTTCTTAAAATATGTAAGCAGATATAATCTTAAGAAATATCTACCTTGCTCAGTGCAATTCTCTTTCTAACCTTTGAGTTCCCAAATATCTGTATAGACGTGGACTTCCACTTTTAATCATCTTCAGATTCTATTCCAAAAACATCTAAAACAAAAAGCCACGATTTTTCATCATCTTTAATATGCATTATTTGCAATCTTTATGTAAAGGCTGCTTCTGATTAGAATAAATAATGAGTAGTAGGGGGCGCCATCATATTGCATCTTTTCTGGAAGCTCTCTGCCTTGCGCACTGAAAGATTTCCCATCCCTATCTGTTCTCTCTCTTTCCTGTATCTCTGAGCATATTGAGAGTATTCCTTCACAATAGTTCTGTGCCATTAAGCATGTTTTTGGTTTTGTTTGCAAGCTGACTTTGTCCCTTTGCCTACAGTTTGATGGATGTGATGTGAAGGGCACAATGCTCTTATCACTCTGGAAGCGGACACTGTATGGAAAATACACTGTTAATTTCAGAGAGTTCAGTTAATTAGAAGAGTCTTAGCTGAAAAGTAAAATTAGTGAGAAGAAAATTGTTTCTGTTCTACCTCAAACGAGGACAATACCAAAGCCCTTTGAGTTGTCCAAAACATATGCGAGAAAGAAAAGAAACTAGAGAGCCTGATTATCATTCTTACTCTCTAATTCTCTACTACAGCTTCTGAGGTAGGACGCGTCAGCAGAGAGCTTTTGCCTTCTCTTGTGCTTGCTGTGCATTGGGCAAGTAGTGCAGAGCAGTTCTGGGAAGGAAACTTTACTACAGAGTGCTTCTGCCTGTTGCCTTTTGACCTTTATGAAATAATGCTTTGATTCCTTAAGCTGAAACAGCAGGACATTCCTCTCCTGTGCATGAAGCAGCTGCTGCATCTATATAGTTTCCAATATATAAGAAACAGCTGTGGAATAACTTACTCTGCAGATATTTTAATTGGGCTGTAATTTCCTGTTCCTTCTCCAGATTTCTCCTTCAGTAAGATGATTTACCTGATGTTTTGACAGCAAATGATTACTCGTGTATAAATTCAGAATGGTGAAGAGGCATTACAGTATGAGAACTGTCTTTCCAGCTATATATGTGAAACAAGAGTGACATCTAGTAGTCAGTTCTGGTAAACACAGGTGTATTTATCTTGTAATTATATTTCCTGTCCTGTAATGAAGTGCCGTAAAATTTCTTCTCTTCCACTTACAATGGAAAGCACCACTCATTTGTAGAGCTAAAGTATTTTACACACAAGAATTATTCAAACCTTGTAGCACTCTTGTTGGGAATTTTTAAAACCAATTCCATTTTACGGTTGGGTAAACAGAGTAAGTATAAATCAGCTTGGGCAAGTCCCCCCAATTTCTGTGAAATAATTAGGAACGGAACCGAATTTTGACTACAATTGACTTACTCTTTCCGTAAGTTACACTATCTTGAATTATCAGGAATGAAATTATTTCCACCATTGCTGGTGCGGTCTCCTGATTGCACTGGATTTCCAGTCTACAGCTAAAAATGCATAACGTGGGAAGAAAAAACATATGTAGTGAAATCCACATGTAGGCAAGTATAACAGCACTCTGTCAGCACTTGCCTTTTCGGACGAGTGCAAGGAGTGCAATGGCAATTGCAGTTTTCCATGCCCTGGGAATTCATTATTGCTATAGCACTTGTGAACACCAGCTATGAATTCTAAGTATTGAGTCTTGATCCTTGGGACAAGAACTTCTTTTTTTTTTCCTGTGTTCATTTAAGCTACCTTTTGAAAATGTTTGTCTACATATTGACTTTTATAGGCAGTAGCATTTAGAGTCTGGCTTTGATTAAGACCCTAAATTTTAGGAGAGTAAACTTTCAATTGTTTAAGGAATTAGTGGATGGGACCCCCTGTCAAACTGTCTTTGGGGGGAAAAGGAGCAGAACAGAGCTGGCAGCTGTTGAAAGATGTTTTTCTTAGAGCACAAGAACTCTCAATTCCCATTTGCAAGAAATCAAGCAAGGAAGGCAGGAGACCAGCATGGGATACCACCTGAGTATGTAGGGATGGGATCAGGAAAGCTAAGACACACCTGGAGCTGAATTTGGCAAAGAATGTGAAAAATAAAGGGCTCTACAGGTACATTGGTCAGAAAAGGAAGACGAAAGAAAATTTAGCACACACCCCCACATCTCCCCGTCCCCCCAGTAAGTAGGATAGGAGGACTAGTGACAACTGTCAAGGAGAAGGCTGAGGTACTCAACAATTTTTTGCCTCAGTTTTCGCTGGCAATCACTCGTTCCACATCTCACAAGTCCCTGAACCTCAAGCCAGGGACTGGGGGAATGAAGTCCCATCCATTGTAGGAGAAGATCAGGTTCGAGACCACCTGAGGAACCTGAATATGCACAAGTCCATGGGACCCAACAGGATACATCCCAGGGTCCTGAGGGATGCAGAGGAACGAGTCTATCCTTTAGTGAAGATGTAGCCAAGGAGCAAAGAGATGCATATAAAATTCTTTTAATTAAGATTCACTTACTTCCACAAATGAATAGCACCTATAGATTAAATGCTTTTATAATCTAAAAAGATCAATACTTTTCACAGCCTATCATAACTTCAAAATATTTTGTATACTCAAGTCCAAGTAAATTATTTACCCTGGATTAGGAAAATGATCCATTTAAAAAAAAAAGAATTTTGAAAATATAATTGAATATAGTTTTATTTTCCAGAACTATTGTCCGATGGTCAGTTCTAGCTTTTCCAGGTATTCCAAAGCGGTGTTTATAAGAATATTTCCCATGTAAATGATATAGCAGGTGAACATACAGTTTCTTTGCTGTCATTCAAATACTTTCTAGAATTCTCACAGTATTGTACCAATATTCACAAAAAACAATGCAGATAAGTACAATAATAATAATTTCAAAGGGTTTATGGTGATCATCTTCAAGAGACAACATTCAAAAGGAGAACATTCTTGGAGCAATGATGGTTCATACGATTATAGTCTCTTCTACAAGGTTACGAAATTAACATTTATGTTAATTACAGCCTATGGCAATGACTATACTTACAAACTGTTCCACTAATTACATTTTGCTATTTTGACTGCATTAGTTTGAGAATGCAAAGATTTGAATCTTGCCTATATCTCTTAAATAATAAAGAATATTAATGGAGATGATACATGTTTCAACCCACAATTACAGCAATACATTTTTACTCAGTTGCTTAAAATAGAAGTGTATCTTCAAACATAGAAGTGTTTATCTTCAAACTTAAACATGCTTTGTTTTTTCTTAAGGAAAGATGGAAATGCAGGAAATGAAATATCTTCCCCTTTCACAAGGGAAGATTTGTCTAAACAGGTGTTACAGCTCTTTGACTCTACCTCTGACCAGACTAGTATTGTACGTTTGTTTTTCACCTTCTGCCTGTGGACCAGGGGATCCATTTCACTTTAGGACTGGACCCCAGTCCCTTCAGATGTGCCTGTCACCAGTGGTGTTGCAACTATGCCCACAGCCTTGCCTGATGACTCTTGGTTGACCCCGTTTACCATCCCTGCGCTCACCCTGCTTGATTTGCTCAGGTGCAGCTCGGCAGAGCCCAGGCTGGCACGGCATTATCATGGCCAGCGGCCTTTCCCATCGGGAGCAGGCAGCCCTTACCACTCCCCGACACATAGCGTGGGCCATCTTAAGCCCCGAGTGCAGTGGAACCAAGCCTGTGTAGCCTCGCATCTACACCTCGCGTTGGGTGATCAGCCTGACCCCCAGCGCTGGTCCCCCATACCCATTTACAGGCTCTTGAGTCAGCTCAGACCCTCAGAGCTGGCTTAGGCCCTCAGCTCACACCCGCTCCGGGGGGCTTGGGCCTTTCCTCTGCCCCTCATCTCCCCGAGCCAGTCCGGGACCCCGAGGGGCAGCTTGAATTTTCTTTCCCTAAGCCTGCCTGGCCTTCACAGGCAACCTGAAACACCTCTCAGCCCCTGTTCAGCCCTAAATCCCTCATGCCGTACCCCTTTTCAGTTCCCTGTCCTTACCTTGGCTCTGCATCCGCTGAAACAGCCCGTTGACACCCCAGAGCAATTAAATCATGCTGCAGCAAGCCCCTCGGAACCAAGACCTGTGAGGAGGCGCAGCTTACTAGGAAGGCAAGCTGCTGTAAGGGCCCTGAGGGCACTCATGAGCCTTCACGGCCTTGACCGGCCACATCTGGGACCTCCACTCACAGGCCTTCCCAAGCACCCGAGGCCTCCATTTAACAAGCCTGGGCTGTTGGTCACTGGCCGGTTTACGTTGTAGGTTTGTCTGTATCCAGCTCAACCGCAGCAGTGCCTACCTATGTAGCCTGTTGATCCTGACCTCATTTCCTTTTTTTGCCCTTGGGCCTGCCTTGCAATCAGCTTGTTTGGCAGTTTGGACTCCTGTTTGATCCCAGCTCGCCTTGCTGGCCTGCGGAGCCGGGCCTGGCTGACAAGGCCTTCCCCTGTCAGCCCTGTTACTGCGCTCGGCCCCCAGTTCCCCGTCCCCCTGGGGATCTCACTGATGAAAACGAAAGGCAAAAATAACCCCTTTTATTTAATGAACCTTTAACATGTTTTACACAGACAGCTTGTGCTAATCTCTTCTTTGGGCAGCTGAGTGTTACAGTCTCGTGATACACTTCGAGGATGCTCAGGGGGCTGGAGCACCTCTCCTACAAAGACAGACTGAGAGAGTTGGGGTTGATCCGTCTGGAGAAAAGAAGGCTCCGAGGAGACCTTGTTGTGGCCTACCAGTATCTTAAGGGGGCCTACAAGAAAGCTGGTGAGGGACTTTTTAGGGTGTCAGGTAATGGTAGGACTAGAGGGAATGGATTAAAACTAGAGATGGGTCATTTCAGAATGGACGTTAGGAAGAAGTTCTTCACCACGAGGGTGGTGAGACACTGGAACAGGTTGCCCAGAGAGATGGTGGAAGCCCCATCCCTGGAAGTTTTTAAGGCCAGGCTGGACGGGGCTCTGAGCAACCTGATCTAGTGGGAGGTGTCCCTGCCCATGGCAGGGGGTTGGAACTAGATGGTCTTTAAGGTCCCTTCCAACCCTGACAATTCTATGATTCTTGACAAAGACAAACGGAAACACTGCACACAGCAGTTATTGCCACAAAAAATCTTATCCTACAGCTCTGTGTGAAGAGGCAGTACTTTTCTGAAGTCTCAGTTCTTTTTGTTATCGAATTTGTTCAGAAGAGGTGGAAGATATGCCACTCCTTCACAGCTAGCAGGCTTTGTAATTGTGTTTGCTCTCTGTTCTTACTCTGTAGCCACTGCTGTGAATGGCTCAGCTGATTATCTTATTCAAAGCAAATCAATATTAGAAACAAAACAATAGTAATGAAGAACCTCTGCCATTAACTGACTCTGACTGGAATTTCATCTGTGGAGATAATGAGCTAAAAGCTCTGTGACATTTCTCCTTGCATAGAATAACATTTAAAACCTAACTTGCTGGACCCTCAAAAATTATTCCAAAGGATGAAGTGAAGGTTGTAACCCATCGTAGTTATACACTGCTATACGTTATTTCTTTAGTACAATAGTGGTTACTTGGTGTTTCACTAACCAACGGATGCCCACAACAACACCCAAAAAACACCACCACAAAAGCTGTTTATAGTGACGGTTAAGTTGACAAATGATTATAACAGCATTCCACCTGGATCAAATCAACTGTATTGTAAACATCTGGAATATCTAATTCCATACAGAAATGGATATGCTCTGCTAACATTTTATGAGGCATTTAATGGACATTTACAAATGTGGGAGAGGAGAAGAAAGAGTTAAAAAAACAAAAGACTATTCACAAAAGTAAACATCTTCATTTTATTTCTATTTCCTAACCTTGGGGGAAGTTTTCTTTCCAAACATACATGACGTACTGTACATAAGGAAACACTCTTTGGAGCATTTAAAAAAATGCCACCTTTATAATGCACAAATAACATCTGCCCCACAGTCAGATATAACATTTAATAGAGTGACAAACTGCGCCGGAGCTGTCAATCACAATGATGAATAAAGGCTTCTGATGTAGATGTAAAGATTTACCTGGACAGACAGACAAAGGGATAAGCCACAGGGGAATGTACTGGGACGAGGTGGAATTCACCGGCTTGAAGGCTTTGACTGCTTGAATTTTAATCTGAAGAAAAATAACTCAATTTAGAGCATAGATGTTTCTTAGTAGGACAGAATCTTACCAAATTTAACCAAGCTGCCAACTAACTTTTCTAAGAACCTTCTAATTTTGTAATAGGAAACAATAAAATACAGGATAAGCTTATTAATAATGGATAGCTATTTAATCTATAAAGGATTTATTTCTCTGGTAGTCTGGCAGCCCTTAGAACATATACGTAGCACACATAGGCAAGCCAGAAAAGTTAACCTCTAACAGTACAAAAATAGTAGTGAAATTTATAGAGCAAGAAGAAGCCTTTATATAAATTTTTAAAGCCATGGTGAGTAATTCCAACTAGGTTTGGAAATGAATGTTGTTATATAGAGACAGCGTATAGAAAACAGAAATTTCTAGGGTGTGCGTAAGACTAAAAGAAATGGACAAGAAAGCTCTTCTATTTCTTTAATACTTTCACTTGAGGATTTCAAAGGATATTACAAAATTAAATTTCAGGGAGAAATTTTTCACTCTGACGGTGGTGAGACACTAGCCCAGGTTGTCCAGGGAAGCTGTGGCTGCCCCATCCCTGGAGGGGTTCAAGGCCAGGCTGGACGGGGCTTTGAGCAGCCTGGGCTGGTGGGAAGTGTCCCTGCCCAGGGCAGGGGACTTGGAACTGGATGATCTTTAATGGCCCTTCCAACCTAAATCATTCTATGATTAATTTATTCTTAAAAATTCTCAGGAGTAGGAGAAAGTTAGATACCACCACACTAAATGTTATGTTTAGTGTTGGAATGCCAAGATTTGATATATAAAACTAAATTTTGAAAATATATCAGAAATATATATTGTTATATATTAAAACAACAATATATATGTTACATATTATAACAATATATATATTGTCATAGATAGCCCTACTCAAAAGCCTTTTTACTTTTCATGTGCATTTTCACCTGTTGTGATTCAATCAACGTTGCACTTTTAAAGAAGGTTCTACGGTTTGTATCTCCTGGTTCTCAGTCATTCGCTTATCTTCACCTTAACTTCCCTGTCTTCATAATTGAGTCAGCCTTCTACAGAACCAAACTACATCCCCTGCAAAGCAAAAACTAGTACCAAAACCAGTCTGTTGTGAAGGTTTTCTGTATGACTTTGGAAATAGCGACTAGAATTCAAGTGAATAATGTTTCTACTTTGTATTATTTATTAGTCAAGTTTCTTAACTCCCTGACTTTTAACTGCGCTTTTAAAAGTGCAGTGTTTCTGGGATGAGTGATTTCCCCACACTTCATGGCTAAAACTCCAGAGTCAGTAAGTCAAAGAAACAGCATCTGAACAATTGTAACTTACTGAACACAACAAGGTTTATAACTTACAACACTTCCTAATATGTGATTTAGATGATCATTTGTTTTGTTTCATGATAACCCATCCTTCATACCTAAGACTTCAGAGTCAGTAGGTCAAAGAAATAGCGTCTGAAAGTTTGTGGCTTACTGAACTCAAGTTTTTTACAACTTATAGCTCCTTCCCATATTTGATTTAGCCAGTCATTTGTTTCATGTTCCATGGTAACCCTTAGAGCTGTATTAATAAATATGGAGGCTTTGAAAACAAAATTGTCAAAACTGCTGCTCACTGGTCATTTGTGCTTTAATTTTTTAACACTGTAGATGCTGATTTGCTGCCTGTTAAAACACTTCTCTATTATGAACACATAAGAGCTCTGAGAGACAGGTATCATTCGGTCTAACAACAATATTTAAAAAAATATTAACTAGAAAGTATGTTTTCTATTTGGACACTCATCTAGATTGTATTATTAAAAAAAATCAAAAAATATGAGAGAGATTTTCAGAACATCATCAACACTTTTTCATCTCTCAGCAACAGAAATGCATTAATGAAATACCATTGGGCAGAAATTTAAATTTGAAGAAAAATACAAAGCAGTGGCTTTACTATATAATTCTTCCTCTTAGGAAAAGTCTTCAACTTAATTTAGCATATAATGAATTTTACTGTATGCTTTCTATCAAAAAGGCTAAAGGTGATTAAAAGGGAAGAAAATGTACTCTTTTCTTATTTAACACACCATTAATTAATAGTTCATGGGGGAGACACTTTGCTGTTAATAGTATGCAGGTATTTATGAGTTTTAAAACCTTAAAATTGAAATAGTACTGATTATATTACCTTGATTTAATCTTTTTATGTTCATGTTTGAAAGGTTGAAAGTAATCTAAGTCTTTAGTGGGGAACACGTTTGTGGACACAGTAATTGTGTGTAAAGGATAAGTAGTTACCTGCTGAGTGGTTTTTTTTTTTCACACAGCTTGAATCTAAGACTTAATTTAAGGAATCAAAATCATATTAGAGAATTTTGCAATGGAATATAGGTGTGTATATACGTGTATCAGTTGGGGAATTAGAGATCGCTGTAATGAGAGTGTTTAAAAGATGGATCAATGAGGCCGCAGTCAAACTTCAGAACATTTGACTAAATGGATAGTCATTAGCAAACAATACATGTTAGCAGTTATTAGGTTTTAATAACTATCGATTATTATCACGCATTCAGAAAATTAGCCCTTATCAATTTTACTGTACTTTATCTCTGAACATGAAATACCTGGAAGCTCAAGCTGGGTAGTTAATGTTGGCGAGTGTGGTTCCTGATGCTCTTTGTCCTAGAGACCAAGGTGGTCAGAGTTGAGAAACCTGAAAATCAGAGACTAGGTGGCATGGCGTAATGTCCTCAGACTGCTGTACACTTTCCCTCAGACCTAAGCATGACTAGCAAAGGAATGAGCTCTGGACCACGAGTCAGTCCCCAGACTGAGCTTTGCAGACCATGGTTGCTGGGCTGCTTATTCTTATAGGGAACCCAGACAAATACAGAAGTATAGCAAAAGAACACATTTTAACAGCTGGAGAAGATTAATTCAGGCTTCCTGGAATCATGGGCTGCCACTGGGCTCAGGCGCATATGTGGTAAACTGTATGAAGTCCACACTGAGGCTGGTTTTGAAGAGGAGCAGATGAAACACTACAGACTCCTGGCACTGAAGCTGCAAATCATCCTTGGTTTCCTCTAACCTGCAGTGCAGTAATAGCCCTTCCTTCCCATATTTTTCCACCAAAGCAATAGCAGTGTCTATTCAAGCTTCAGCTCTCGCAGGCTCCTGCTCTAATGGGCAATTTGTTCCTGCTGTGTTGGGAGCAAGAAGTTGGGCAACATTTAAAATTGACCAGGGAATACCTGTCATTTCGCTTTTGCTGCAACATTTACAATTGGCCAGGGAATAGCTGTCATTTAGATTTTAGTGCACTTTTGTAGGCTGAAACTTCACTCCATCATCGCTAGCCTAGGCAGCTCATACCTTCTTGTCCTTCCAGTAAAGTGTCCCAAACAAAAAGCAACTCTGAGTTGGGTTCCCTGACACCCATCCTTTCATAAGCTGTGCATTAAGGAGTTTCTTAAGAAGAAGGAGCTTGCACTAAGAAGTTTCCTGAAAAAATCACTGAGTATTTGACATTAAACAGTTTGAAAAGGCTGCTCTGTTCTTTGGAAGACTAAAAATAAGCACTGGCTCTTGGAGAAGGATTTCAAATTTTGGACCTCAATAGATGGATGGAGGCACCCCCCATGCATCAATGTGTCAAGAATATATAAGTACTGTGCCACTCCACTTGAGCTTCTGCATTGGTTGGCTCTAGCTTCCTCTCGTATTAATTGATGTTTTCCTTTCTGAAATATCTCACCAACTTTGAGTTTTGTAAAAGCAGCATATATTCTTGACTAGTAATTTAGTTTTTGTTTTGAGTACCGAGTACCTGCAGTCTGTGTTCCTAACTTGTAGTTACCTATGTCCTTTTCTGGATCAATGTATTTTCTAATAGAAAATTATTGAATATCAAAGCAATGCAGGTTGTCCTGTCCGGCACAGCCAAGGGTGTCGAAGTTGTCTTTTTTTCTTAGCTATATATGATTTCCATTTGCTTTTTACATTATAAATTCAGATACAGTCACTGTGGAGGATGCTTTGATGGCTAGAGAAGATGGTGAAAACCGAAAGCAAGGCAATCCCGAGGGTGGCCTATGTAACAATTGACAGCAGCTATCCATAGAGTCAAACTGCTGAATTTGCTGATTGAACACTGTTTGGAAACAGAAATTTTAATGTAATCAGTAGTGCATTAGGTAAATTAGGTTCTTACTAAAAATAGGAATGATTACAAGTGCAAAAGCTTATACAAACCCTGGTTTATATCTAACAAGTCCTAGCGAAATAATGCCTAGTGACATGTCTATGGACTTGCTGAGACAAAGAAAGAAAAGAAGGGAATAAAGTTTGTAACAACAGACAAAACAAGTAACAGACAACAAAAACCCATGGCTTGTATTAGAAATAGTGTGGCCAACAGGCGTAGGGAAGTGATTGTACCTGTGTACTCAGCACTGGTGAGGCCACACCTCAAGTACTGGGTTCAGTTTTGGGCCCCTCACTACAGGAGGGACAGTGAGGTACACTGGATCGTGTCCAGAGAAGGGCAAGGAAGCTGGTGGGGGGTCTGCAGCACAGGTCTTAGGAGGAGCAGCTGAGGGAGCTGAGGAGCTGGCAAATTTTTAGCCTTAGAAGTGTAATTCTCCTCAAAACGTGTAGCACCTTCTTACACAAAAGATCTTCTGCCAGCATGTATTTAAGGTCCTGTCTCTTAAATAAGACAGAAATGATTGCTTGTGGTTGGTCTTTTGCCTTCATATTCCTATTTAGTGCCGATAAAAGAATTCTATTATTATAAACAGTTCTGTATTTATTACCTCCTAAATATTTGAGGTATTTGGACAAATTGACTGTTTATTTTATTAACTTAGCAAGGACTGATAAAAGATTTCACTTTAAAAATCTTTAAGTATTGCCACAGTTTTGTAGTACATGAGGATTATCACTGAAACCTTTCAGCTAACGTTATATTTTCCCCTGTTGTGTAAGTCCTGTATTTGTTTTATTGTAGACATGTAAAAATCCCTGTGTTTTTTTCTTTAGAAAAATCACATTTTTTATTCCATGTTATTGTAGCGTGGGATTTCAGTCTCTGAACTTTATCCCATACGTTATTTGATAGATTATGTCCTAATAACACACTTATCGAAGGTTAAAGGTTTAGGGTGAGACCATGTTTCAAATGCTTCATCTGGACACCAGCAAAGAAATGCAAAATAAAACAGATTTGCATGAAATACGACCTGTCATTGCTTGAAACTTAACTTACTTTTTTCTGACTCCAGAATACTTTAGCACTGTATCTTGCACCTACATGAAACCACCTATTTTACATATTCTTTTATCAATATATCAAGTTTCAGAAACAGCTGCTGGAATCATTGTTTACCATCTAGTGTGGATTGCTTAACAAAAAAAAAACCCATCAAAATCAAACAAATAAAAACACCACCACCAACAACAACAAAACAAAAACAGGAAAAAATGTTACTTTCTGGCAGTAGCAACTTTACACTTTTATTTGCCTTTTACCTTAACCATAAACTTGTCTTGGATTTTATAAAATGTCATTTTTACCATTTCAATCAGTACAATAGGTCACACTGGGCACAACCAAGATGGCAATACTAATGTCATAGCACAAACTTTAATACAATGTAGTCTTATAAAAAAAAAAAAAACAACAAACACCTGCCTCCACATTTTGCTGTATTTAACCTTTTCAAAAACACTGAAAAAAGTACTCTGATGTATGATGAAGCAATATAAATTTACAATAAAAATGAATCTGGTGTAGGATCTCAGTTTTCTTAGGGTCTGGTGTAGAGTAAGAAACACTACCTAAGGGGTCTGAAAAATAGTGGAGGGGTACCAGCGCAGCAGGTCAAATCCTTGTTTGCTGTCATTGATTGGGTTAGTACTTAACCAGCAAGCAGCATTTTCATTTTAGGGGTTATTGTCTTCAATTAATAATGGTAAAGAAATAGCCTTCTATGATGGCTTTCCATTTGCTGCCATTTTTCACAGATTCCCCCTGTAAAAATGGAGACACAGGTAGAGGGTTACGGCTTGTTTCAGGACACTTGGGAGGGCGGGGGAACAAGGCAGATCTTGTGCGCAGTGGTGTTTTTGGCATGACATTAAAGTAACAAATGCCTAGATACCAGTCTTTAATCCATTTCAGAGTGCAGAAAGGGTTGATGACAATGTTAGGAGTTCACTGTCTGCTTCTGTGAGTTTTAGGTACCAGCAAGTACACCACCTGCGTGGCCTCTATCAAAAAGTGCAGCAAAAAGTTCTCATGAGAAAACCATTTACGTTTTGGCTGTAGAAATGATAAATAGAGTTGTTTCCTCGTAAGAAAATCCTATAATAGCTCAAAAGACTGAAAGGGGAGAGTCTCTGCTGTGGAGAGGGTCTGCACGCATTCTGCACGTTGGTCAGAGTCCTTTGTGATGCTGGGCCACTCAGGGCTCCCGGCATCCGAAGGGATGTCAGATTGTCTGTTATTCTTTTCTCATAGCGTTAGCTCTAATAAACAGCATTGTGAATTATACCTTACAGAGTCCGAGTGCCTTTCTTGCTGGGATGATGACAGGCATGAAAACAGTACCGAGAATCTTGCTAGTTGGATTATTGTGAATACGGATGTGTTCAGATATGCATTCTAACACAGACGCAATGACCAAAAAAAATACATGGGCCGCAGTCTTGAGGAACTAAAAGAATCATTAGACATCATTTCAAGATTTTCTGTGGTCTTGTAGTGCTTTTGAAATCTCTCAAATCACTACGATAACCCCTGACAACAGGCTTTTTTAGCAAAAACTTTTTTTCTGTTGTTGCCACAAAGGATTAGGTTGAGGACTTTTCTTAGAGGAGGTATACTGTTGGTATAATGATTATATTTTTAATATAAAAGACACTCAGTCTTAATTTTGCAGCACATCCACCTTATTTTCCCTATGTAGTATTTCTTGTGAAAAGGTAATTTTCACTTTGTAATATATATTTTAAAAAAATCCGCAACGCTTTCTCTCCAGTTCAATAGGAAGATACAAGTTGAAATAAACTATATCAGAATATGAAAATTCTACTTTGGAAACAGTCATGTCAGTGATACAGATTTATCTGTTTGGACTTTGGATTTTCTATTTCTAGAAGTACAAATAGCCTTTGCCTAATTTTAGGTCCAATCTCAACTGCATTCTATAGCTGCTGTATGCAGTACAGAACTTGTATAGTTTCTGTATGCAGTAATAAATGGAGATGAAAACTTCCTTCTGCAATTACTGTGCTTATGAGTAATGTTGATCCGATTAGTTGCTTGGATGCACAATTTAGGCATCCAAAGGACTCAAAATTTAAGACTCTGTACTTGTGTATTATATATATATATAATGAGACACTTTCTGGGGAAAAGACGGTATTGTGACTCTGTTATTGAAGTCTTCCACTATCGACAAATTCTAGTTCCGTGTTATTCTCTGGTCTATTTTTTTCTAACCTATCTACTTCAGTAACTTCAATACCTACACTCTACCGATTGTGATGGAAGATGTCTCCGTTGAACGGATAAATTTCTCCCTCCTCCCTGGCCTAGATTAACAGGACACCCAAGACACAGTATCATCTAAGTACAACTAATGCAATTTGTAAGCTGTGCCTAAGTTCTCTAATCAAGAATGTCATTAGGTGCATGTGTGCAAAAGTGTGCTGGTAACGAGGGCAGAGTCCAGGGAAACCTGCATCAGTAGTATTTCTCACTTACTGAAGCAAATATATTAATCATCTAAATATGGAAATTAAATTAAATATTTCCACCTGTTACAAAAATAACCTGCGAAGAGATGTCTGAATTCTCTGATGCTTTTTTTGTCCTTTTAGTTCTTCCAAGGAAAAGGTATCTATAACTTTCCAAATTACATTGTAGTGACTTGTGTGTGCAAAGGGCAGGGAAGGGGAAATGACGCAATGTTAGTGCAATGTCTGGAAAGATACAGATTAGTTGGTGGTTGAGTACGAATCCCTGTCAAACAGTGCTCATGCAAAAAAATCCGTTAAAACATTTTTCAAGGGGTTTTAGAAAGAAGGCAGATGGAACTTTAGATCAGCTTATTCTATTTTAACAGCATGCCAGTAAATAGCAAGAAGAGGCTCAGAAGAACCCTAACAAAGCAAACACAGCAGTCTTCGATAGGCATCTCTTGGCGCCATCTCCTCCTCATCTACCATTAAGGTGATGCGAAGATATGCCAAAACCCCCAGCTGATATAATCCCATCCCAGGTAAATATATTCTGTTCATCTAAAGTCTTTCTTATTGTCCATAGCCTTAGTTTGGTAGATTGTTCTAAATTCTCTAACCTGCGTTTCCACAAGTAGGTTGAAGTTTCCTGCAGCAGTTTGATTTGAAAAGAATTAGAGAAGCGTTATTGCATCAGTCTTGTGTCCTTAAAAAGGCAATATGAATTAAAAAATAAATTGTTCCTGGACACAGATTGTGTCTGCCAAATATCAGACCTGAGATATATTTTTTTTTTGTTAACTTCAGCAGTTTGACAAGCCTTGATTACAGCCACGCTCCGAGGCAGTGCTGCAATCTGTCATTCCTACGATTGTTCCAAGTCATGGAGTTATGTTAAAACCCCATCTTCATCTGTTTTAAAGCAGCAGACACATGGTAGAATTAATTCTATCTAAACTGTGCCAGAGGTAATAAAATTAATGAAGATACTCACATACATTTAATACGTACCTGACACTGATAGCTGCCTCCAAGAAGAGATACGTAACTCAGTCTGCTGTTTCTGATTCACTGAAGCTGTTTTTCCTAGTGCTTCAAAAGAAGGTTATTGAGTTAGATGAAGCAAACAGAATACTTAGTCTGATTAGAAGTACCCTTCTTGCAAAAAGTGCAGTGATCTTATTTCGAGACCTTCAAGTCTACCGCCCACAACTGAATCTGCCTTTTTAATTATGTCCTAGATATGAGTGGAATATTTTAAAACACAGTAAGTCTGAGTAGAGTTAGTGGATTGTTGGGAACAATTAGGGTTTTTTTCTTAGATGGGAGGGTAATGCAAACAAAGTTTCATTTCTGTTTTCGCTCCAATTAATGGCCTACTTTTTGTAGGTCACTCGCTTTTCTTGTCAGGAGAGAGATCTCTTAAATTATCAGCGACTGTTTTAAATAACTTGTAAGCAAATGCCTTGTCAGTTTATATTAGACTTTGTAGACAGATTTAAAAGCAGACTGTAATCTTTGCCTCTTGTATTCTGATGTAGCTACAAGTTATAATAACAACTTTAAAATGAATATATAATGCATAAAATACTTTGCTTTCTTTGGGTTGTAGTTCTCTTTGAGTGCTTAACCTCTCTGTCTTTGGAAGAAGATCTTTTGGCACAGTCTGAGATTTAAAATGCACACATATTTGGAATATTGCCACCTGCCATGAGAAAGAAAATTCTCAAGAAAATATTAGTTTTCTGGTTATACTTCACCAGCTTAGGTGGCAGGCATGGACGACTTTATCACAAGTTCCGTGTTACACACTGTTTGGAATGTAGGAGTAAACCGTGTCTTTGCTATGTATTGCAGACAATAACTAATTGGCAGTCACTCTTCATCCCTTTTATCTCACCCTTTCCTCAGAAATCTCCCAAAAAATTGTTTCTTCTTGAACTACTCATCTAATTATGAGAGAGAGCTGTATGTAATACTAATCCATTTAGGGTTTTGCTGGGGCAGCAGAAGTCTTTATGCCAGGAAGCCATTTACCGTTTTCCTTGCATGACAGCTATTGATTTCTTCATGACCCAAAGTGTTCATATCATTAAAATTTACTCAGGCAACCATTTGTACACACAAGCCTCTTTGAAACCACTTAAAAGCAGAAAATAGCAGTATTTCTGTGGTTCCTCAATATTCACCCTAAAGTTAGTTCTTTGCAGAATCTTTGCAGCCCTCTGTGCATATAGATATATAAAAGCATATATATAATCCTTATTCAAAACTCATTTCTACTCTAACCATGCCGGCTATTTACTCTGAAACCTTTCTCTTCCCTGATATATTCCTTTGTGATCTAACCTCATTCTTGCATGAACTGGAGTAGGTTGTATGTAGGTTTATGCTGCTTTGTCTGAAACAAGAAGGAAGGAAACCCAGCCTAGAAAAATGATGTTTCTTGCCTGTAGTTTCAGTGTTTTACCCAGTTCTCTTCATTTATCATTTCTCTCTGTGGCCAACGGAAAGCACTGGCTGCCGACCTCCGCTGTTCCATCTGATAATAGCCAGCTATGATGTTCAAGTGACCACCACCGGAGATTTGGATATTGGGCAGAAACTGGAACAAAAATCTTTCTAGCTGATTTGCAACTCTGAGACGCTGCCTTACAATTGTCTGAATCCTGTAAACAGTACCACATGATGCTGCCTATAATATACCCATGTCTGTGTCCTAGGAAAACAAACAAACAAAAATCTGTGAAATGTTAGAGACATAAAATCTCTTGGAATAAATTGGGGTAAGTATTCCATCAGCCTGGCAGACTCATGTGGACGGGCTTGTGTTATTTACCAGACTGCACGATGGGTTCTGAGGCTAGCCTTTTCATTTATGTGCAAAGCAGGGCCATGGATAATTCGCCCAAAAGCAGTGTAAAGAAATGCGGAAGGTGAGAACAGGACAATGTTTTTCCATATAAATATATGTCGCTCATAAACCTAACCAGACAAGAAGAGCAGTATGTCTGACAACAGGTCAACACTGAACACTTAGTTGAGACTAACAACTTTTAAAAAATCTTTAAAAGCATTTCGCCGTCTGAACACAGTTGGAAAAGTTCAGCATATTTCATTTTGCAGTAGTGGTATCTGACCAAATATTCTTTTTGAAATAGATTAAAAGGATCCTTTTACTTTCAGCAGAACCGTTTCAGGCCCAGGATAGCGAGGGAGGTTATAGATCATGCTTGTGAGGTATGGAGGTGGTATAATCGTATGGCTACAGGTTACAGGTTATTTTTGGTTTACATCATGGTCTCTGAAATGTCATAGAGATCAATAGGGTATTAGATAAATGGTAATTGAAACTGTGTACAAGTTTTGATTTACATCTCATGAAGACCTGACCCTCAAGCATTAGCTCCCCTCCAGGCTCGGTGGGTATGAACAGTGAATGTCCAAGCAGAATCAGTAAAGGTGTTTGTCAGGTAAGGCACAGAAGTTTATCGTCTTTGATAAAATTAAACTTGATGGATTAAATTCCTCTGTCACTGTGGAGTCATTTTGTAACAAAGCAAACAAACAAAAAATTAAACATCAAAGACTGCCTCGGAGACTTTCACGTATGAAATAAGGTGGCTTACAGTTGACTGCTGACTGTGCGGCTTATACATATTATACATTTCAGACACAACTCTAGTTGGTATTTATACAGTAGTCAACGACCCACAATGCTCCTGCCTACTGATTACCCTGAAGAACACCTGCAAGGCAATATTAATCTCTGTTGCTATTTTTGGAAAGCGAAGTTAATCAAAGGTTCTTTTACAGTCATCTCAGGGATCCTGTCTTGGAGAGATACATTAATGTCAGAAAGAAATCTGGTGCTTTAGGCTTAATTTACCTATCTGACTTTTCTCATGCTGAACATCATTTGTACACTTATGTGTCTACAGCTATTTTGTTTACAATTCATTCCAGAAATGCTTTAGTACTTTCATTTATTTTTTGTTGTTGTTTATTGGCATGTTCTTTACTGTTTCTTACTTTGCTCAAACCTACGTCATATTTCTGTCACAGATCAAATTAAAAATGGTGTTTTCTTTGCATTTGGTATGAAAGGTCTGCTCTTCGTAATCATTTTAGTGTAAAGTCTTATGCTGCTTACATCAGCCTTTGAGAGTCTTCTTCAAGCCTTCAGATGGATGATTTATTTTCCATTTGTTAAATGTTTATTCACAAATTTTATTTTTATGAGACCTTTAAAGTTATTTTTTACAGTATCAAGTGTTGCTTTTGCATTGACAGACCACCCAGCAATGTAACTAAATACTATATTTTTCCAGGGATTTAAACATTTGAAAAGCAGTCATCTAGGGGAAATTTAATCTGGATAAATCAGATGTGGCTGATTTCAAGTTCTGACAGAGCTTGCGCAGTGACTCGGCTAAGCTTAGCTTGACTGTTTTATTCTGTGACTTGATTTCTCATCTTGTAAGACTATTCTCTCTTAAAAAGCATTAAAGATTATGAATTTATGTAATGGCACTAAATACGATTCTTACCGTGTATATATGCCAGCCATTTTTTCTAATGGCATCTGCTACTTTAGAGAAGGATTATTAGAGACTGATGCCTAAATCCAGACAGGCTTGAATTCAAGGGAGTTTGGACTTGATGATCCCGATGGGTCCCTTCCAACTTGAGATCTTCTGTGATTCTGTGATTCCATCAAATAAAAAATAAAATTTCCCAGTACCTCGTTGCCTCTGAGCAAGCCTCCAGAGAGCTGCCTTTTCCTAGACTTTAATTCAACTGATTGGGGAGAAAGAGTTTTACTAAATGCTTTATAACTTAGTGTTAACTATTCCTTGGACAATTTTTCGTAGCGATTGCAGCGTTACCAAAATGCCACAGTAATATTCACACCACAGTATACAACAGTGGTGCTTGACAGTTTTGTACCCTAGAGGTCTCTTTTTGAACATGATCTGACTTAGGCTGGATGCAGAGAGTTTTCAACGCTTGTAGCTATGGGGTGTGAGTCTTGCAACCTTGCGCTATATCCAAATACCTGTTCGTCAGGGGAGGGTGAACAGATGGAGTTCTGTTAGTTAGCAAGGAGGAAGATAACATAATAAAGTTGCAGTGTGCTACTGAAATTTGTTCTTGTAGTTTTCATTCACCAACATGTCCTGAAAAAACAGTTCTGTTGGAGGATGTGCGTAAAATGTTTAAGTCCACCTGACAAGAAGCCCCAATGGCTCTGAAGATAGCTATCGCTCTTGAGTAGGGCAGATACAGTATCTTTTTACCAAGGCTGACAGCCCTGATTTGCTAAGTATCCTGTTTTCCATTTACAGCATCCCCGCTGCAGCCTGCAGCAGACCTCTTACTTTCCTAAAAGATTTCTGAATGAAAGGCAGAATTAACCTGCAACCCAAACGTTTGTTATAGGCACTTCCTTTATTTAGTCTTTCTCATATTTCTTTCCTCTGCTCTTATAAAATCGCTGACAGCAAATACTACCTGCTTGAGCCCTGTTGTTAGTTTTGACGGGTCTTTTTTTTAGACATTTTCCTCTTCGCTCGTTTTATTCACTCCAGTCTCAGAAAATGACTTAACTCACAACTAACTGTGACTCAGCGCATGCCGAAAGACGGGAGAAGGCCTACTATTTTGGCAGCAGAACAAAATGCTGTGGTAAAGGATGCTGTCAGCTACAGATATTTCTATGGCATCATAGCGTACGATGTGGTTTTGCAGACAATGAACTCAGGCATACAGGGAAAAAAGTAAATTCATCCAATATCCTACCGAGTGACTTGGGTAGAAGAAGAAATTGGACTGGTGTCTCTTGTGCCTTGTATCTTAATGTATGCTTTCATTTTCTCATTAGTATGCAAGCTAGCTCCCAGTTTGGAAAAATATTTTTACAACCAAGCCAAAAGCATGTTTGTGCTTCTTATGATACTTAGAAGCGTACAATGCCCAGTACTGAAAGAAAAAAAAAAAAACATTTAAGTGAATGCTCGAGACTGCACCGAACCGTATCTCGTCTTTCTGTGTATTTACCTTATTTCTGTAGCATGAAGGCGGCGAGCAGGTCAACTGCTATGGAACATTAAGAGGAATTATAAAAAGACATCTGAAAAAGAAAAGTTTTCAAACTGTGCCATTAATTGCTTTTGTCCTCTGAAGCCTATTTCTAACATATTTGGCGTGTTCTGAGATCGTAGACTAGCAGCAGAGCTGAAAAGACCAAGCCAATTTTTCTTTTGTAACAACTTGGGTTATCATTGAGGTTGGCACAGGACAAAGTGTGTTCACTAGTGAAAATGGGAGACAACACACCACACTTTTTGAGTTATATCCCTTACTCTACCACTAACTCAATGCCACAAGTCCCTTTTTAGTCATTACATAGGTGAAACAATGGGAAAGCCACTCCGTAGCCTATTGAGAGCTCTTGATGAATAAATGTCTTTTCTTTCCCCTGCTTCCCTCTTTTCCCAAAGGAAGTAGCAGATGTTACACCAAAAGGCTGCGGCAGTTCAAATATGAGCATTCTCACTGTACAGTTAAATTTCTGTTCAGGAAGCATCTAACAGCAAGACCTTTTTCTTTGCTTTCTATATGAAAAAAATAACAAACTGGGCCTGGAAGAAGATGAAGAAAAGCTTTAATCCATGAGACAATCACCAGACATTCTAAAATGGCATAATCAAGAACAGGTTTATATTGCTTCCTACTGTCCAGCAACCCGGCTAGTAGTTTATTGCAATGTCCTTGCTAGCTAAATTGCCCATCTGTTCAAGAACTCAGTGGCAGTTTGTAAAGTAGGAAATGTTTTCTATAGAAGGTAATAATGACGTAGTGTAAAGAGACATGAACGCATCCTCCCTCTACTGTGAACTACCTGGGCTCGTACTGTTGCATTGGGGCATAGCTTGTGATAAATCAGTCTAGGCCCTGTCACTCAGGTAGTTGAATACAAAGTCATGTCAACCAATGGTGGCAGAGTCGCTTGTTTAGGATTGTTTTGAAGCCCGGTTCACAGCACAGTCATCCTATCTGTAATACAAAATAGGAACCGCTTCCAAGAAGACACAGACACAGGCTAAGCATGGGTATTTAATTGCATTTATTGCTTATACTTATGATTTATCTGGCAACGGGAAGTCCCAGGACCTTGCAGGGAAGCAGCAGGGGATTACCTGGAACAGTAGAGCATCAGTCCATGGTCGAGGCTTCAGCAACGGGTCAGTCTCAAAGGTTTTTTCTAGGAAGGGGGTGGAAGGAGGAGCAGGTTGCACATGCACACTATTAACCATGGTGCATGATATAGCTATGTGGAGTCAACATGGTGTGTATCCACTTTAGTGGGTGTCCTGGTTTGATAAGCGTGAGCTTGCTACTTGTCTGGCTGTGGTTCAAGAACACTGAGGAATCTTACTTCAAGGATATTTAACTCAAGTTCAGAATGTGCTAAGCAACCGGGTGCATCGGTCAGCACACTGCTGTCTCCTCACCCATCTTCTGAATTCTTTGTCCCCCTTACGCTATCTGATTAACAAAGACAGCAAATCCACGTCTTCAATATCCACAATATGAGAGCTTAAAGCATGTTTATCCACTGTCTCAATTGTCAGGAGTAACAACCCATCACAAAAGTGTTTTCACCCAGCCGTGCCACCATTCATGCTGAATGTCAGGGCACTGAGGTCACTATTAAGGCCTAATGGCCCCAAGAGTCCCTCCTTTGATCCCCACTCACATCCACAGGCCCAGGAGCTCAATTTAAGCTCAGCCCCAGGTCTTGAGCCCCTGCCTGAGCTATAGCAGAGGAGTGTTGGTCTTCAGCCATGCCCATGCCCAGCCGTGGATCCTGTTGGTCTGGACTCCATTGATCTGGACCCCATCTCATGGACTTAATTCCTGGCTTGACCCTATGACTGTTGCCTGTTGACTGCTGGACCTGAACCTAACCCATGACTTGACTTTCTCTCTTCAGCTTGGACCTACCTCATGAGCATAATATTGCTTATGGTCTGGACTCTTGGTAACAGAAAAGTAAAATTACTGAAAAGAAAATTAGTTCTGTTTTACCTCAAACCAGGACAGAGTTACATGAGTCCAAGGGGAGAATTGTTATAAAGAGCATCCTTTACACCTTTAATTTTCATCTAATTTTTCTACTAGATTCTGAAATTCATCTACAGAAAAAAGAAAAGAGTTTATCAGCCAGAAAGCCAGAAAATGACTTAAACAGTACTGACACTAAAGAACATTGCTGGCTTCTGTGGTCATAAAGAAGTGCAATAACGTAATTATGAGTGGTAGGGTTTGAATCGCCAAAGGTTTCCTGAGAACAAACGTACACGATAACCACAGTCTGCAGTGCGTAAAAGCACTGTTGGGAAACACTTGATATTTGCTGTTCATTGCTAATAAAAATAGCTGCTGTCTTAAATATCATTAAATATCCTCAAAACACCTATAAGCCCTCTAGGAAATGTTTCGGTCCGACTCACAAACATGAGGTTTTAATATATCATATACCTTAATAGCCTATAGTTTGAGTAATTCCAAGGAAAAAATGTTCTGGTTGAGTGAATGTGAGATTTGCATTGTTTTGGAAGAAGGAAAAAAAGATACAAAAATTTTTTCTAAATTAAAAAAGAGAAAAAGTTTTCTTAAAAGTCTGTAGAACAAAAAAGAAGAACGAGATATCCCCTGTAGACTGAAGAGAAGTGGGATCCCAGCAGGGTGGGGGAGAGAATCAGAAGAGCAAAAACGAGAAGAAATAGTGGGCCAAGATAAAGACAGTTTGTTAGATGAAGCAAAGCTGGCAAGCAAAGAATAATAAGGTATTCATTCACTTCTGCCTAGCATCAGCTAGATATCCAGCCGTGCCCTGGAAAGCAGGGCTTCAGTACATGTAACCATTACCTGGGAACACAAATGTGGCTTTTGGCCACATCCCTGTAAAGATCCTCCCAAGTCTAAATTTTTTGCTCCAAATGCGGGTAGCTAATGTATAATCGTGTTTAAAAGCAGTATCACGGTTGCATTTTGTGCACGCCAACGGGGTTAACTGATGTTTTCTCCTGCCTTTCTGTGCCTTTCAGACAGCAGTCTTTGCTCTTCTTCTTCAGAATGAGCATGTTGTTACCAGCTTAACACCAAGAAACAATAAATGAATTCTTAATTGAACTCTAAATTTTGTCTAATTGCCCTCCCCAATGCCGTTAGTACAAACTCCATACTTTCCACTGCTGAACTGTACTTTGTCTAGCACTGACTGGACATTTTCCAGGCAAAAGATTAATCAGAAAATACCAGTTTGCTCAATTATGAGCATTTCAATTTACATTTCGAGCCTGATAAACTTGCAGTGAGTTCAGCGCGTAACTCTTTTCAGGCACGTGGCAGCAGGAAAAGAGACCCCACGCTTTCAAACCCTAGGTTATGCCATCACCTGGGTGATGGAGCCTAAGGATGTTGGAGCTGTCTTGACATAAATCAGGAGGACTTGAAAGGCCCAAGTGTAATTGGGATTCACCTCTTGGGTCTGCAGGAGGGATTCAGGAACAACACAATTTTAGAAAAAAAATACAAAATATCCCAGGGACATATTCTGGGGCCAATAATAATATAATAAAAGAATGAGCATTAGTTTTAATTATTTTAATGGTAAGAATAATTCCCTTGCGCATAAAAAGAAGCTTTTCCTGTCATTCTAGCAATGGCCGCTACAGGGCACCAAACTCTTAACGGAAAATGCTCGTGCTGATGAAATCTCCCTGGAGCTAGAAAGTACTTTTTGAAGTCAGTATGTGCAGTGAAGCCTCCTCGCAGAGAACACGCAGGCCAGAGAAATCTTTCTGCTTTGCTGATCCTATGCGAAGGTTCCCTACTGTATTTGGTGCAAGAGGCATTGTGAAAAGGAAACATTAGAACAGAACTGAGGCAGAAATGAACGAAAACTTTTTACGACAGCGATAGCGTGAAAGCTGCACGAGCCCGGCAGATACCAAATGCTGTGAACCCCTCAGTGCGTTCAGTGGTCCGACAAGAATTCAAAGTGTTCATGTCTCTCTTCCAGCATTGTTAACAATTTAGTCTTCATCAAATCACGATCTTTATTAAAAAAAAAAAAAAAATTATTTTTTTAAACAGAAATTAACTGCTCTGTTACAAATAAAGTTAGGGAAACAGAAAAAATTAAATGCCAAAGCAACCAGATTTCAGGGGGCAGAATAGGAAGCCTGTTTTTCAAACGTATGAGATAGCTCACATAAGAAGTAAAATGCTTCTGTTCACATAATGGTTTCTTCATGCTGCATAAAAAATTCCACAGAGAGAAAGCACCTCGTTTATTGAAGAATTGAGTAAACAACATCAGCAGTTAAACAGCCATTCATATGAGTAAAACAAACAGAACACATAGCCAAATTTCCCATTTAAACTTCATGATGCATGTAATTCAGAATTGTTAATAGCCTAAGGTGAGACAAAATTCTTAAATTG
>VYZM01022960.1:220959-242463 GCA_013398915.1 Dromas ardeola | reverse complement strand
AGTTGCCTTATTTTTAAGTCTGGAGAATCAATTTACAGTAAGACACATATATCTCTGTATCAAATGTAAGTCTGTAACTAAACCATTTGTAATTTGATGAAATTGTCTAAAACATTGGTCTTTCTTGTGTGGTTTTCCTGGTCCCAATTAAATATATATGGTGAAAAGTTTAGTCTATTTTCGATAGCAGACTTACAGTATTTGTACAGAATTATGAGATTATCCTTTCAAAGAAAAATATAATCAGAACTAAAAGGGAAAATAAACGGTAAATGTTATGCAAGTATATTTAATATAATTCCTAGTGTTCATGGTACGATAGCTACATAACCTGTTACCAGATGCTGTAGCATCTTACAGATCTAGACTCCAAGCAGTTCTAAATGACAAAGACATCCCACGTAGGTTATCGTATTATTTACATGGGTGAAGTATTCTGTAAGCATTCTCTGATGTTTTTCTCAGACAATGTGGATTCTTTTTTTCCAGACACAGAAGTGAAAAAAAGTGGTTCTGGGGAACATAGACAGTCTATGTAGGAACCTGTCTTGTCCAAGTGGGTCCAACCTGAAACCAGGCAGGTTTTCACTGGAAACTTGCCTGGCTTCTTGCTGGCTTGCCTACCTAGTTTCTTGTAAATCCTGGAAAGTGGCTCAAAAGTCTCAATTTTTAGGTTTCTGCCTCCTCAACCAGTCGCCTGCTGACTAAGACCCTGATGCTAAATCAGGATTTTTTTATCTTCTTTTCCCCAAGAGAAAGGATTGAATTCCCATCAGCTTCTTATTAGGGGAATATTTTTCCACTTAATGGAATGGATGAGAGAAAAACTCCTCACTGCTACTACAACAGATGAATGGTACCGCTAAAAAAATTATTTTATCTTTAATTAATTTCAGCTCAGTCCTGCCTTTAATGCTACAGCAGACACTGAGCACAGGATCGATGGTCAGCCACCATACAGCAAAAGTGTTCAGGTTCCCTCTTTCATAGATTCCCAGGCATGAGTGAATGTAAGTAAAACCATGGAAAAAAATAGGTTCACAGATGATACCAAAAATGTCTGAGAGCACAGTATCTTGGCAAAAAGCACTACTATCATCTACTGCATTTCTGTACTATAATATTGCGGCATCATATATTGTGATAGCAGTATACACTAGTGCCCTAAGCCACCTACCATTTTCCAGCAAATACCTTTATATAATTCAGATATATCTTTAGCAAAGAAGTGGAAAATATTACAGCGGGCAACACGTGTGTGAAGGTGAAGAACCAAGACAGACAGTAAAAAAATTTGTCTACGAAGGCCGTAATTTAGGACGGCATTTAACTTATTTAACTTGCAGCACTAAAATATCACTGCATTGGCTAATTATGGCAAGGAAGCACAGCAGACTCGGCATTGCTCTGTTGAGTTAGTGTTAAGGTGGGGATGTTAGGTATAGAGCTTGATGGACAGAGTCCATTGCTACCGCTCTTATAGGAGCAATTCAAACTAAGTAGCACTGCTGAATCTTTAAATGTTGTTCTTATCTAGAGTAACTCAAAGGGCATCTCTTACAACCACAACTGTTTTGGTTTGAGACTGCAATGTGATCATCCAGCATGCTGCGGTTCCATCTTGTGGTATTTTGGGGGATAGCATTATTGGCATCAAGACTATATGAACCAAGCGTTTGAAAATAGCATTAAAATAACCAGATTTGCCGTAGTGAGAGTTTGAGATGCGTTTTTAGATTTATTTTTTTCTAAAAAAAATAAATTAAAACATTTCAATGGAAGCTCAACATCACTGTCCCAACAGTGTCAGAAAATTGCTGTATGTAAATGAGAACTCCAACTGTGCCGAGCTTTCTCAGCCTGCAGTTATTCGTGTACACAAATATCAGCAGGGTTGGGCCATCCTAAAAAAAAAAAAAAAACAAAGCAAAAGTGATTAAAAAGTTCTATAAACAGAACAGCTATGTTGGACTGGAAATTACTGACAATTTTCCCCTCAAAATCAATTATTCTCAATAAAAGGATACACAAAGATCTTTTTAAAAAAAAAAAAAAGCTAAACGGGGGAAAATTAATAGCTTTCCTGTCCTTTTCCATTCCATTTTAGAAGTATCACAGAAACAGTTTTCCCCCTTGGCACCTTCAGTGATGGAGCAATCTCCGGATGTTTGTTATTTTTGAGCCCAGCCCTGGGGAGAGTGAAAAAAGGTGGTTTTGAGGATGACATTGCCAGGAAAGCTTGGAGCCCCAAGGTTTGTGTGGCCATGAAAGTGTTCCAAGAGTGAGAACAAGCAACAGTTTTCCCTCCTGGCATCTTGGATGTGGGAGCAGTGTCTGGACGTTAGCTTTTTTTGAGCCTGGCCCTGGGGAGAGTGAAAAAAGGTGGTTTTTGAGGCTGAAGTCACCAGGAAAGCATGGAGCCCCAAGGTTTGTGGGGTGATGAAAATGGTTCTCAGAGAGAGTAAATTTGCGATAGCTTGAGAAAAAAACAGCAAAGGAAGGTATGTAATTTGAAATGCTAAAGAGAGAAAGGGTAAAGACAAGGAAAATGCAGTGCATCTAGTAGGATTATTGAAGAGGTGACGAGGACATTCTTAACCTTAATCATTTCAAATCAACTCATTTTGTAGAGTGTGTAGGTTTATGAATCAGATGAAACGTAAATCGATTCATAATTTCCTTTAATTTTCCGCTCTTTGGAGAATTTAAATCCCTATTAACATAACCCGTATGAGCCAATTACTAAGAGACAGGAGAAAATTAGTACGGGTGATGCTGAAAGACTGGTGTTTCCATACGCTCGAGCCCACCCGCTGCCTGGAGGTTGGGATTGGGTCTCATCAGCGTGGGGCTGCTGCTGGCAACCCTGAGCCCCCGGCTCCTGCTCCGCAGGAATAAAAGCAATTCAAGAACTAGTAGAAAAGTTAGTACTATCCACCACGGCGGTGGAGAACAGCTGCCCAGTCCCCACCGGGCAGCCTCAACTTGCTTTTTGCAAGTATTTCTTCTTCCAGTGACTTTCATTTTTGTGACGTTCACCTCATCATTTGCTCTTGAAATTATCCTTCCGGTGCCTGTTTTCTGCTACCCAAAATTGCACGTTAAGGGAAATGTATGAGTCAATTGTGTTGTGCAGCACTGGAAAAAAGGGCTCTCGCTGTAAGTCCCGGTACATTAGGACTGCACAGAAATTTTAAAAGCTTCTGGACATCCTGCTTCTGGACATCCCGCTTCTGCTTCTGGACATCCTGAGCCAGTCGGTGATGCAAAGCAACACCGTGTCCCCCAGGAACCCGCTCCCTGCCGTGGTAGGCTGCACAGGGATGTGCAAGCCTCTGAAGCACCATATGAATATAACACTGGCACTTATCATTCTGGTTTTAAAGAGAAAGCTTTTCTTTAGGAAATAAGCAAATACAAGAATTACCAGCTACAGGGGAAAAATGATCAGGCCCGGTGGACCTGGATGATGGTGGACCTGGATGACCTGTCAGGAATAAGGATGCCTATAAGCAAAATTGCTTTCTTGCTTTTTTAATTCGCGCTGTAGCTGTTTCCTTTGCCGTGCACCTGGAGGCTGAGGGGGGACGCGGATGGAGGTTTGGGGACAGTATGTTTGTGCCCTTCGTCAGCGCAAGGCTCCATCAAGCTGCGCTGCGGCAGCCCGGGCTGCCCTTGCTTGCGAGTCCTTTTGGGCAGCGACAAATGCCTTCATTGGAGACTGCTCTTCTTTCAGGCTGGACGGAAACCAAACATAAAAAGCATGGGAGGCAGCTGGCCATGTGGGAAGCTGGCTCTGAGCACTCGCGCTCTGCGACGGGAACACTTCGTTACCCTTTTTCACTTGTCCTGCACGTTTGTCCTCCTTGAGTCAGCCGTGTTGATGGGGGTTAGGCATCTCGGGCACCTCCGCCGCTGCCAGCGCAGGTGATGGCCAGTGCACGGGACACGCAGACACCTGAACAAGTCACCCTGAAGGCCTTCCCTTGGTCACTGTGAAGGATCCTGCAGCCATTGGTGGGCATGGGGAGAGGTGGGGAGACGGCAGCAAAGCTGGTCGCAGCCCGGGCAGGTGTTGGCAGAGCAAAACACAACCCAACCAGAAATATTGCGAGGTGGTATTTACTGTTTGCACTCCCGGCCACAGCCTCACAGAATCACAGAATGGCCGGGGTTGGAAGGGCCCTCTGGAGATCATCTAGTCCCACCCCCTGCCGGAGCAGGGTCACCCAGAGCAGGTGGCACAGGAACGCGTCCAGGCGGGTTTGGAATGTCTCCAGAGACGGAGACGCCACCACCTCTCTGGGCAGCCTGTGCCAGGGCTCTGCCACCCTCAAAGCGAAGAAGTTCCTCCTCATGTTTAGGTGGAACTTCCCATGGTCAAGTTTGTGCCCGTTACCCCTTGTCCTGTCCCTGGGCACCACTGAGAAGAGCCTGGCCCCATCCTCCTGACACCCACCCTTTCAGTATTGATAAGCGTTGATAAGATCCCCCCTCAGTTGTCTCTTTTCCAGACTGAAAAGACCCGAGTCCCTCAGCCTTTCTTCATGAGAGAGACGTTCCAGTCCCCTGATCATTTTTGTACTCTTTGCTGTCCCCTCTCCAGCAGTTCCCTGAACCGAGGAGCCCAGAACTGGACACAGCACTCCAGATTTGGCCTCATTGCTGTTCCCAGTGGGCAGGGAATGCTATTTCCTTGCAAGAGTGCCAAGGCAGGGGAGATACATTTGCCCCATATGGGAAATGCAGTTTGTGGTGAAGGAGCTGCATGGGTACATTCTTGACGGTGTATTAAACGTGCTGATTAAAACAGTGGGTGACGGTAATATTAATCTAATAAAGCAAAATCAATAATGGAATTCAGTTCAGGAGGGAGGGATCTCACGGCCGCCTCTCGCAAGTGCAAACACACATTATGTCATCAGCAGAGCGGTAAATCAGCATTTCTGAGACCAGCTGCCCAATTACTGAGGCAGTTAGATGACGGGAACTGTAAATTGGATGTATGCAAATACATAGCATGAGACAGTAAACACCTCCAAGAATTGCTGAGAAATCTCTGGACTGAGTCGCCAACAGGGCGGCCAGCCGGGTGCGAAGGCTCATGGGGCACGCAGCAGAAAATGTGTGCTCAGGCACCATCGCCAGGGCCCTGCCAGGCCAGCTCGGAGACTCGCAAGCGCCCCGTGACCCGTAAGACCCCATGGCGATGGCTGGCGGGAGCACCGAGTGCCTGGCACGGCTTGGGCTGTCTCGCAAAATGCATCTTCTCCAGATGCTGCTTCAGGGTCCTTCAGCGGTGAGGACCTATGGGTTTCTACAAAGGTAGGAGATGCAAGACACTGCCGTCTCCATGCTGCTGGTCCTGAAGGTGGCGTAGTCATCACATATTTCCACGTCCTTGCTCTGAACTGCGTCTTTCCCGAGCACAGGCTGTGCTAAGGAATTATGTCAGTTTTGACTTTTCGACAACTTAACAAAAAATGAACACTTTTAATTGCTTTTCTCCATGTGCAATTTCTTCCCTTTATCGTGCTTGCACAGATAAGGTAAAGCTGCGATTCAGAGGGGTGGTGAAGAATTTGAAGCGACGATGATGGGCGAGCTCAAAGCGTACATTTGTGCCCGCAGAGGTGATGAGGAACAGCAGTTAGTTCTGTGTACTTGCAGGGACTACACCCATGCCAGCGTGCTCTGTGGAAGCGTGCCTGGAGCTGACCTTCTCCTCTGCCTTTTTTTTAAAGGACTTCTGCTTAGCTTCTTTTTCTAGCTCTGGTTCCCTCAGATCTATTATCTTCACTCACAGGTTCTCCTCCTGCTCCATGCACTGCTTGCTTTCTCCAAGGGTCTGTCCATCCACCGCCCCCTGCCCAGGACAGCCCTTCTCCCGCACTGCTGTGCTCTCCTGCAGATTTGAGGGCTGGAGGGATTTCTGTAAATTTTCTCATTTGAGCACCTGCGTAAGCACAAATGATGGGGTTTCCCTGCGCATCCGCAGAGGACACCAACAGTTTGTGGTTGACCGGACTTCAAGTGTCACTGAGCCCACCAGGTCGTTTGGTAATTAATCTCCTAGACAGCCAATTGCTTTTATAAGAGAAATGCTCATTGCATTTTCTGCTTGAAATTTACTGAATTTTCAGTGCTGGACAGGGCGGTGTCTTCATCAGCTATGGCAAAGACCTATTTAATATCATACATCATCTTCCTTGCACAGGTGCTTAAAGACTGTGATGAAGTTTGTTCTTTATCCAGCTCTTTAATAAGCTAAATAGATTGAGCTCCTTAAATCACTCATCGGTGTAAAGACAGTTAAAGAGCTAATTATCTTGCAGCCAGGGCTCAGGGCCCAAAGCAATGTGAACATGGCTTAGCAGAAGTGACTCCGAGCCTGGCTTCCTAAGGAAAATGGCCCTCATGCACCGGGGCTGTTTGCCTATTGCTTGTTTGTCTGTTTGTCGTCAATCCCGTCCTCCTCATCTCAACCTGCTGCAACCCTGTTTGTCAGAGGGACATAGTGCCATGGAGATGCACACTGGAAGCCACCTGGGTGCAGGGACCTGGAAGGCGTAACCCTCCCGGTCATAACAGGGGGGGGGTGTCTTCGCACCCCAATTACTGCAGTTAGCCAGGGGTTTACTGTGTGACTCTGACAGCACAGACAAACCAAGGACACCCTGCCGATGGCGGTATCGATCGTTAATTAACAGCAGCTAGCCTGAGATGAGCACAGCGCGGAGCGTGACGAGCTGCCGGCCCTGGCTGCAGGGAGCTCGACAGAAAGATGAAGCCTCCTCAGCTTGCCCCGGGGGCTCCCCGGTTTCAAACAGTGCAGGGGTAGCAGTCAGCGGCGGTGAGCAAAGCGTGGCTCTGGGATGAACCCCCCCTCCCCACTGCACCCACCGGGGTCTCAGTCCCACCAAAAGGACCCTTGACTTCGCTGCTGTCCTGGTTAGGTGCTCGGGAAGGGCCAACAGCAGGCGGGGAGGAGGAGATGCTTCGCTCTCCCAGCTGCACCAAGGACCCCCATGGTCTGGTTGCAGCGGTGCAGCCTCATCTCCTTTTGCTCTCTGGCTTGTAACTGTGTGAGCAGAGCTTCAGAGAAGCAGAAGGGGCAGGGAGGAACCTCCTTCCTGCCTTCCCTTTGCACCGCCCAAACTGCAGCAAAGAGGAGCAGCCTGGCTCAGACCTCCTGCTCGCCCGGAGGGACACTGCCCTGCAAGAGCCTCTCTGCCATTTATCCGTCCCTCCAGGAGTCCCGATGGGATGTTCCCAAGCTTAGCCTGGCGTTAGGACACTGCAAAAATCTCCTGCCAAAGTGAGGAGTGGGTTAAAAATAACCCTGCATCTGCGGGACCGAGCTTGGGAGCTGCTCCTGGATGAAACACGGCCGTGCTCCCCAGCCATGGAGCGGGAGAGTGTGTGCACTGGGGGCCCCGCGGGGCTTTGGAAGGGGTTTTTGAATTTGCCATCATTGGTCCTGGGGTCAAGATTTCATCCCATGACCTGAGGCTGATGGACTCTGTTCCTGCTGCGGGACCTGGGTGCTGGTCCGGTGGATGGAGCAGGCAGCCCTTTCCCGGCTTCCCGGACGGCGCGTCGAAACAGACCCACCATGAGTGTTGAGGGAAAGCCATCGCTTCTGTCCCCCACAGCCCGGCCTCTGTTTTAATTTTAACTAACTATCCCAAACTATTTTAATTGACAGCCAGCCTAAGTCATCCCACCGCGGCCGGTTCCCAGCGAGAGCTGCCGTGCCTGGGGGACATCTGTCCCCCCCGAGCTGCCGGGGGGATGCGGGTCTACTGTGGGACAAGGCAATGGGACCAAAGGAGGAAAGGGCAGCTGTTAGCGGAGCCCAGTGTCGGCAGGGCAAACGATGCTGCACTTCCATCCCGTTGCTGGAAATTTAAATATTTCATTATGCATTTATTATAATTTAGTCTCAAGCCAGCCAAGTGCGTAATGAGTTGTATCAGCACCGGCACAGGGAAATGCAGCTCCTGCCTGTCACTGGCTGCTCACCCAGCCCACGTGTCCTCGGGTGATGAGGCTGCCCTTGACGGGGACACCTTGCTGCCCCGTGACCTCTCTAAGGGGACACCTCGCTGACCAGTGACCTCTTTTAGGACAGGGCCATCGGCTACCAGGCCTGGGACTAGCAGGATTAGCGCTGGGATGTATGAGAACCACTGGCCGTCCCCATGGGATGGCCGTGGTGTGGGAAAAGGCAGAGACAGGAGCTCTCGAGGGGATGTAGGATTTAGCCAGCTACTCTTCCAGGCAGGAGGAAAGTGGTGGGACCAGCAGAGCCATGGAGAAGCCGCCAGGATGCTCGAGAGCCATGCTGCAGTGCCCAAGGGATGTGCCCAGGGTGGTTCACTGCCTTCCTCTTCAAACTCCAAACCCCCAACAGAGCCCTCAGGGTGGTGGGATGGCCCTTCAGGGCTCTCATGTGCCCTCTCAAATGCTGGAAGTTGCTGAAAGCCTCCAGACAGGGTCTCGTAGGGATCCTGAGGGCAGGGCCAGTCTTTGGGAGCAGGCTGCCGCTGTTCCAAGGCAATGGCATGCTCCAGAAGTGTCTTCACAGCCCAGTCCTGGGGAGCCGGCAAACACACTGGGAGAGGGAGGTGAGAGCCTCGGGGCTTTGCTGTGAGGCCAGCGCTCTCCCCGTGTCCGTCCATCGCTCCCTGTGGCCGGTGCCGCCCCGAATGTTATCCAGGAGATACCGACTTCTCCTCTTTCCTTGCTGCGGTAGAAAAGCACTGGAAGCGGGGGTGGTATCTCACGCAGGGAGGCTGCTCTTCAGCTTGGGCTGCTCCAGAGCACAGCTTCTGCGCCTGCCCCTCTGGTTGCGGGGCTGGCAGGTCTTTCCCACCATTGTTTCATGGAGCAGCAAACCCAGAACCGCCTCCTGGCAAGTTCTGGCGTGCAGGAGGGGTGAGACCCTCCCCACAACACTACGCTGCCCCTCGGATTTGGAGCATCCCCCACAAATCTGGTCTGGGGGGCCATCCTGCTCTCTTGCTTGGCCTAGAGGCTTGGATTATTTTAATCCAGGCTTGATAATGTGATTAATTTCCATCGCCGGTGCATGATGTCTGCTTTCTGAACCATAAGTGCTTTAATATTTCATTTTATGTCGCTTTCAGGGTTGCAGAGTTTATTCCACAAACAAGAGGTTGGGACAGTCATTAGCGTGTGAAATCAGAAACGCATGCATCAGTAACTATGGCAACTCCGGAGAGAACACCAGCTTCTAGTAAAATCAAGAATTAAGCTTACATGAAAATGCTGAAGAAGGAGAGATCCTATCTGCTGAGGGCTTAGCCTACATTTAAAAAAGAAAAGAAAGGTCTGAAATACTCAGGTAAACAGCCCACCCAAACCTGGGAGTGCAGGTGGTCCTGCAAGCCAGCCGGGCTGGTGCATCCCCACATGAGGGCAAACCTGGTGGCATCTCAAAAATAAATGCATGGAACAGCTGAGCCCACCAGCCTTGTCCAAAGAGCTGTCGGGCTGCCCCGGCACCCCTCTGCCTGCTCGCGGGGGTTTGTGTTTCCCAGGCACAAGAAGATGCTGTAGCGCAGCTCGCGGAGCAGTGAGGCTCCGAGCAGAGGGTACCTGCCAGGGGATGCTCGGAGCAGCATCCATAATTGATGCTGTGAAAACAACGCTGCCGGTTTGGGCCCTCCCGCGATGTTCGGTGTCAGATGTCTGCGCGGCTGCTTTCCGTGCAGCTTGTAGGTACGGCGGTTTTCTGCACCCTGTGAAGGCATCACAGATTTCCCCCTAAATAATTCAGGTTGTCTTTCTGACAACTTCAGCGCGTAAGGACTTTTCCTCACTGCGATGAAGAAAGTCCTCGCTTTGCGCTCCTTGAAAGCTTATCGCCTCCTCAATATTTCCCTTATGCATCATATAATTGAGAAAACATAAACGAAATAACAGCACTGGGGGAGAAGTTCTTAAGATGCTGTCCTCTCCGTGGAGCGATTACATCTCCATGGCTGGAGAGATGAGACGTGTGACGGGTTGGTATTAATCTGCGAGCAATCAGGCGCCAAGCCCGGGTGCTGCTTCACGGGCAGCATCTGCTTGCACCGAGCCAGGATTTTAACGCTGCACTGAAGAAGGCGCTATAAATACCTCAGCCAGTCCAGAAAAATGCCATAATTAATAGAAATGAAGTTTTTTGGAAGAGTGCTGCTTTTCCAGAGCCTGATTTAGTGATGCTAATACCGTTCCCTGTGATTGTGTTTGCCCTATTCCCAGTCGCTTTTCCAGTGTAATCAGCCTCGAAGCGTTCAAATGGAAATCTTTCCCGCTGCTTTCCGCTTCACACTGATTTGGGAGGGGGAAGAGGGAAGGAAACAGCTGCCGGCTGGTGCTGGCCATCGGGAAATCAGGGATGGTTTCAGGGATGGAAAATCATGGGAGCTGAGTGGTGGAGGACACAAGGCGAGCAGCATGCGTGTCCATGCCCATGGCAGGACTCCCTCCTTGCCCGGGCTCCCCCTGGGTATGGGATTTACAGGGCAGTTCTGGTGTCAGGATATTGTATGAACTCCTGCTTACTTTCTCCTTAAACCTACCTGCAAATGAAACAGAGAGCAGTTCAGAATCACAGAATGGTTCGTGTTGGAAGGGACCTTCAAGATCACCCAGTTCCACCCCCCTGCCCTGGGCAGGGACACCTCCCACCAGACCAGGCTGCTCAAAGCCCCGTCCAGCCTGGCCTTGAACAGTGCCAGGGATGGGGCGGCCACAGCTTCTCTGGGCATCCTGTTCCAGTGCCTCACCACCCTCACAGGGAAGAATTTCTTCCTAATATCCAACCTAAATCTCCCCTCCTTCAGTTTGAAACCCTTACCCCTCATCCTATCGCTCCACTCCCTGATCCAGAGTCCCTCCCCAGCTTTCCTGCAGGCCCCCTTTAGGGACTGGAAGGGGCTCCAAGGTCCCCCCGGAGCCTTCTCTTCGCCAGGCTGAACACCCCCAACCCTCTCAGCAGTGACCCTGCATGTCACAAGTGCATTACAGCAGACACAACGCGGGTTGTTCGTGGCTGCAGTGGTGGACAAGTCCATCGGCTTGTCTCTCTCATCCAGAAGACACCAGCTCTGCACCCAAGGGACCCTCTGCCAGCCAAAGCTTGTTGAGGAGCACCAGGTTTCACACGCAGGGCAGGTAGGATGGGATTGCCCGGGCTGGCCCAGCAACCTCCTAGCACACAGATCAGCTTCCAGCTGTCTTTCCACCAAGATGGACATGATCAGACTGCACGTTCTCCGTCTTTTAAGCACCTGGAGCTTGTGAGCTGCCTTCTCAGTAAATGCACCGCCAATGATCATCCTCAGCTCCGTTTTCAGGTGCAGGCCCATGGATGCACAGGCGTAATTTGCATGGCGGGCATTCAGAAAGAAATCGCAGGGCTTTATCAGAATGGCCTTGCGCTCCAAGAGATCAAGCTTTTACAAGGAACCCGTACATTCCAGCTGAAAAATCATCAGGAAATTTTTTAATGTTGATAACTACAAATACCTTTGAACCCTCGAGATACAGACGTTCATGGCCCATTCAATGTGCTCATCAGAAAGACGGTAGCGTGTGCATGGAGTGCGATTTGCAAAGGCACTTAGCATGAGCTTGAAACCCTGACCCAAATCCAAATTAAATACTTTTCTGGCAGAAGAGGTTTATTTTAGATGAGTTTTTACCCATGCCGAGAGTACCTTGTCCTCCGCAAATTATCTGCAGGCTGGAAGTCTGTACGTCTATTACACAGATAATAAAAGGAGCTTTTCCAAATGGCAGGGAAATTCCTTCCCTATTTTCTGCTCTTAGGCAGCCGTGATGCATTTCCTTTCCACCAACATTTCGTGAGCGTAAGCTGATATTCTTAAACATCCACAAATAAAAAGGATCATAAATACCGAAAAGGCAAAGCAGACAGGTTCATTTGCAATAATATTGCTGATACATTCATTTTATTCACCCCGTTTGATGAGGGTGAAGGCTCCTCGGGGCAGGTCAGCTCCAAAGCATCTTGACTGCTGTCTTGGACGTCTTCGGTCTCACATCTGAGTTTTGACCCGAGAGGGTTTTTTGAAGGAATTAAATATCTATAGCAGAGGGAGATAACATCTTGGAAGCAGCCCATGAAGTCCGGGCGCTGGATGGGTGCAGACCGCAGGCGCTGGATGGGTGCAGACCGCAGGCGCTGGAGCCAGGGAGGCAGGACTGGGAGCGGCAGCAGGACGTTCGCAGCAGAAGCAATGAAGCTGGCTGTCGGGAATAAACCCCAGGGGAAAACTCTGTGGTCTGAAACCCCTCCTGATGGGACGGGTGGAAATCCGCCTCCCCTTCAGAAGGGCAGGGTGATGCACTGGGCATCTGCTGCAGGGAGCATCCCACCATGGGCAGGAGCCCTTGCCCCTGGGTATAGCTAAAACGGGCAGGAGCAGCCCGGCTGCCCAACGCCTGTGCTCTCCAGCACGGGGGAAGCTCAGAGGTCCCTTATTTTAATGGGTTTGAACCCCTCCTCAGTGTCCTTGGCCCTGGGAGACATCCCTTGCTCTCCTGCTTCGCTTGCTCCGGTCGCGGCAGAGGTTGCCCTGACTTGCTTTGTGCCTTGGGCAGGGAGAGCCCAGTGCGGCAGGCAGGATTTTCTCCCTTTCAGGAGAAAATGATAAAAGATAAATTCTCCTTGGCCCCGTGCCCAGCTGCCTTTGAAGGCTCCTTTCTCCTCCGCCGTTGTCTTCTTTAATGCGGTTGCTTTGATTTGCACTGCAGAGGCTGTATCAGAGCCCTAGGGCTGGAGGGACACAGGGTTTCGGGTAAGAGCAGCGTCCCGCGGCACGGCCCAACCTGCTCCCCGTCCTGCTGCGGCATCCTGTGAAGCTATGGATGCTGCTGGCGGCAGCTCGTGGGGAGTGGGCCTGGAGTTTCCCTTAGCAGCTCCCAGCCCTGGGGGTGAACACGGACGGGACAGTTTCGCCTCCTGCCTTCAGCGGGATTTCCCTGCTGCCCATTTATTATTTAAAATTGCGTTCCTGCTCACTTTGAACCATCACAATAAGAAAACAGTACAACAAAAGACTGGTACCTGTGGGGTGCCACCAGAATTACCACGTACGGGTGATACCTTTCCCTTTCCAGGTACTTTGAGATCTATCTATGAGCCAATTTTCAGCTTATAAACTGCACTCATCTGCACCTCGCGTGTGTATTAATCAGGCTGATGGGTGATACCATGGCAGGTGCCTATGTGTAATGCCAACACATTTACTTTTATCAATCAAGCTTTTAACTACATGGGGGGAAAAAAACCCCAAGGCGCAGGGTATGACAGGATTCATTTTCCATTAAAGTGTACAGACTGGAATTAACTTTCCATTGAAGCGTACAGACCACCAGCCGGGGTGGTCTCCCGTGCCTTGCAAGCTGCTCTGCGCATCGCTGGCCGTCGTCCCGCCATGGCTACTTGCTCCTTGCCAGCCTCTCGTCCCCAGCTCCTGGGGACATTGCTTTGAAAGCTGATTTTACAGAGAAATGATCTGATTCTTCAGGCCTGTCAGGTGGAGAGGCTGTCACACAGCCGCTCTGCGTGACGGCAGCAGAAGGCACCTTTATCCCAGACGTCTTCCTTCATCATCCCCAGCTAGGGAAAATAATTTGAAAAGTGACTGACACCTCTTAGGCAACGCTGGGAAGAAAACCCATTTGGAGCTAATTCGGCTTCTGCTTCATGAGTTTGCTTAATTTTCCCGCATCCTGGCAGGGTGTGTTAACATGGAGACAGAGCCTTAGCTCTAAACAACTCGTCAGCTCCCATTATTGACCGTGCTCCTCATGTCAGTGCCCGGGTGGGAGGAGGCGGCAGCGGAGAACAGCATCCTACCCACTAATTGCAGCCCGTCCGAGGTGCGACTCACGGAGGGTTCAGCCAGCCCTGTGGAGACAGCTTTCTTTGGAGGAGATGTGGCTCCGCTCAGGTTTCTGCTGCCTGGGCAGGAGATCAGCAGCACGATGCTGAAAGCCCGAAAAGGGGGTGTTTTATCGAGGGAATAAATGGCTGAGTTTGGTAGCTGTGAGATGAAGTCTGGCGATGGCTTCAATGGAAAATGGCCCTGGATCTCAATATATACGTGGATCAGATGGAATGTTAAACTAAAAAATTTAATGCAACATAGAGGCTATGAGTTTAAGGGGAGAAGCGCCAGCTCAGGTAGCGGGGAAGGTTCCCACGCCAGCATCCCTGTGCCGAGGGATGTGCTGCCGGCTGGTGCCCGAGTTCCCTGGCGGAGGACAAGCCAGGGGCTGCCGGTAACATCTTCCTGACAGGGAGACACACATCGCGCCGTAAATTTCAGGCGGATGGAAAGCACGCGAGATTAAGCCTAGCACCCAAAAAAAGGGTGCTGGGGAGATAGTTTTTGCGAAGCCTGGAGGCTGAGCACCCTGGGCTTGCAGCCCAGGACCCTGCATCCGTCTGGGAGATGCTGGCACTTGTGCGAGAGGTGAGAGCCGGCAGTGACCGCATCTAATGCGGTGTGAGAACCGACAACTTGGCAACCTCTCTGAGAACAGCAGCGTGCTGGAGGCTGCCTGCAGAATAAAGCGGCTGAAATTTCACAGCTCTATTATCACGCTCTGAAAGGCAAGCAGGTCTCCGCTCGGCAAATGAGGACTGCTGGCCAGCCCTGCGTGCTTCGATGGCCCAGAAAATCTCACCTGTAAGCTTAGGTGCAGCAGGAGCAGCCGGGCAACGATGCCGTGAGATGCTGGGAATCAACCTGAAGGAAAGCAGGATGCTGCACTGCATAATTCACCAGAAATCAGAGAAAAACCCTTCCCCAGGAGGCAGCCTGGAGGTGGGCAAGGAAGGGCTTGCGCTCAGTCTGCGGTGGCCGTGGTCTGCACGGGTCCCCTGAACATTAGATGAGGGCTTTTGCTGTCTCCCCCCGCCGTGAACACCCCTCTCCTGTGCACCCCTGAGCCCCAGCCCTGTGAAAGCTGCCCCTCTCCCCACGCTCTGCGCTCCGCATCCTGCACAGCTCTCTCCTTGGAGAGTGCTCCAGTTAACAAGTCTTTAAGGAAAGCAACAGCTCATATCCCCTCGATCTTGAAGAGCTGTGATTACTGCTGCTGGGGCCTTCGCAAACCCTCCGGGGCAGGTTGGGAAAGCAGCTGGTGCTGGAAATGCTGGCGGCTGTAGCAGGGCCAGGGTGATTTTCTGGTCGGCTGGCGGGTGGGAGCACGGAGAGGAGCTCCTCGCTGGTGCCACAGCATCAGGAGATCCCCGGGGGTGAAGCGCTGCCGCGGCAGCTCCGGGATCCTTCCAGGCTGGTTGTGCTTTCGGTGCCTTTGCTCAGGGACAGAGGACACATCTTTCAAAAGCGCCTGAATAGCTCAGGACCCTGCACGCCCTTGGCAGTCCTCGTGATGTCCACGGTTGTAAAAACATCCCGCAGTGCTGATGATGAGCCCAGGGACCTGAGCAGGCTCCAGAGCTGTTCCTTCTTCCCCTCGCGAGGAAGACAAGGCAGCGGCCACTGCGACTGCCGCAGCTCCATGGGGCCATGAGGTGCCGGGACCTGCCCGTCTGCATTTTCTTCATCAGCATGACCTACATCCTCCAAAAACTTTCCAGCACCTCTCTGACTCTGGCAATTAGTTGCCTGTGAAAGAAGCAACTCCCCTGCCCAGGATGACTTTCTTAGCGGGGAAGCTGGATTGCTTCACGCCGGCAAAGCTTTGCAGAGCCCCGCTGTGAAATGCTGGAGACCATCATCTGCCCAGGTGGAGCTCCTTGCCAGCTCCAGCAGGACACAAGAGGAGACCCGCGGCGGCCTGGGGGAATGGGAGACTGTTTACCAGCCCACGGGCTGGTGTACCCACCGGTATCTGAGTCCATCGGCCTGCACCTGCACGGCTCAGGGAGCAAATGCAGCATCCAGACGGCTCCGGCGGCTGAGAGCTGCCTCGGGAACGCAGCCGCCCAGGCAGAAAATAGGATCCGGTCAGCTCTCACCCCTTTGCGCACACAACTGCTCCCTTTCCTCTCCTAATTCGGGGGAATTCTGACAATTTGGCTGTAAGCGAAAACACATCGTTTTGTTTTCCACAAAAATTGATAGCTTGCCAAGAAGACGTTTATCTCTGAGGAACCCCTGCCCTCTCCTATACCTCCAGCCCGAACCCTTTTAACCAATGCTCTTGATCCATCCCTGCACTGTCCCTGCTTCCCTCTGCTTTCCTGCTTGCAATGAGGAAGAGGAGGAGGAGGATTTGGGCTGGATTCTGTGTTTCCGCTGCCGGCTTTCCCCTGGCTTTGCAGAAACACGATGCCCTGAAACACCCAGGAGACAGAACCGCGTAATTAAGGAAAAAGCGGAGCTCCAGATGACACTGGCTCTGGAGAGCGGTGCTTTCCCCTCCCTCTCGGTGCTTTCGCATCGCATCGGTCTCTCGCTGGGGGCATGAGTCACATTGGTTCTGGTGATGGATGAAATTAGCTCCAATGGGAAATGGGAAATAAAAAGCCATTCACCGACAAGACAGCTGCGCAGGCACGGGGCTCAGGGCAACGATCTGCTCTGCCTTTTTCTGCTCTTGCGCTTTTCACAAGCAGCTCCCTTTTAATTAGATGGGACGCAGTTCTAAGTCAACTATAAATGATATTATCAAACTAATAGAGTGTGATCATATCCTGGCTTTTATTGGTCTGGGAGCTGCTGCTGGCTGCCATGGGAACCGCGTATTTCACATCGCTCCTCAGCTCTGGTTCCTCAGCATCAGAAGAAGGGAAGGGAAGAGGTGATGAACCCCCCAAATTTCCTTGCTCTGCAAGGATCCGATGACTTGTTCTCCCCAGAGACTCATCCCTTGGGACTTTCTCACCCCCTGATTCTTGTCCAAGGCTGCTCTTCAGCATTGCATTTCATCTCCTGGCAGGCTGCTGCCCCCCCAGCTCCCCGACCCCCTTGCTGCAGCTGGGCTGGGTGAAACCAAGAGGGATGGAGAAGGGAAGCAGAGAGAAAAGGGAGGATTTTCCCGCCGAGCCGCAGTGCCTGTGTGTGTGAGCGCCGACTGGAGCAGTGTTTGCCCCATGCTGGGGCTCTCCTCAGGAACAAACCCCCTCTGTGTCCCCAGCCACACACCCCGCAGGAGCCGCCCCACTGCAGCGCGCCTCTGTGGGATGTGAAAAGGAGAGGCTTCCTGAAAGTCATCCAAGGGGAGGGAGAGAAGTAGGGCAGCAGAGGCATTCCCCGGATCCCACAGTGTTCCCGAAACTCTGGGTGGTGAGGTGGGACGGGAGAGGAGAGGGGGAGCTGCAGTCTGCACCCCCCACAGCCTGCCTGTGTGCAGCAGAGAGGGTGCAGAGCAGGATGCATTCGCAAATGCCATCAAATGCAAAGGGAAAAGAGATGGGAAGAGAGAAAAACGACTTGGTCCTGGCTGCCATTAGCATTTCAAGCTTGGCAGGAGGTTGTAGGTGCACCCATGCTGCCCTGGGCTGGAGAACATCTCAGCTGGGTCCACCCAGCCAGCTGGCTCCAGCTGGGAAAGCTGGCTATTAAACTGGGCCCAGGTGGGGTGATCCTCTGTGCCACAGGGAGCAGCAATTAGCCTCCCCTGTGCCAAAATTAGCCTCCCCTGAGCCTCATCAGCCACTTCCCAGCTCATCAGCACTTATAAAGGTCAGAACCTGATACAGTGGCTATGTAGCTGCAGGGACATGGATTCCTGGAGGGATCCAGTGGGGTGAAAGGAGAGTTTGTCTGCAAGGTGAGTTACTGTCTTTCTGTAGCAAGAGACTCAGCCCAGCCTCAAAATGGGGGTTGTGATGGTGCCCAGCTATGGGGGACAGGGGGCAGCCTTGCCTGTATCCCACTGGCCGCTTGGCGGGGTTCTGCCTGCATCCCTGCTCCTGCTGGTCCATAACCCTGCAGCTCTGGCTGCTGGCACGGCCTCACCTTGCCTGGCTAGCTGCTCTCCTCTTCTTCCAGGATTTGGGTTCCTCTGAAGGGGGGGGAAAATACCCTAAGAAGGAGAGGTTCATTGTAACTATTGGGCTGAAAAGCTTCTTCCCTGCCTGACCCTGCTCTGTGATGTCCCCTTGAAATCATCTATCCATGCTCCATGAGCAAAGGCATCGAGAGTGAAATCTCAGGCCCCAGTTGAGACCACCTCAAGCCACCCCCTGCTGCACGGATTTTTATTTTCTTTTTTTGCATGGGACTAATTTCTTTTTTTAAGCGGAGTGATGTAGGACATGATCAGAAGCAATTAAAGGCTGGCAGACTAATTAATGTCAATCAGCATGGTTCATGGGTATTGGCCTTGTCAATCAAACTTGATATTGTGTGTTGGCGAGATTGCTTTCGGTTCTCAAAGCTAATGCTCTACAGAGAGCTTTTCTTTCCTGAGATGCTCATTAAAAGAGTACAAGTCCTTCAGCAACCAGTTAAAGGACATATTAAAAGTTCTTTAGGCACTGTCAATTACGGATAGATCCTTTGCTAAATCCCACCTGATGCTGTGGCAGATTAAATGCGAAGCTTGCTACTGTGTTCCTGAGAACCGTGCTAGGTGCATCTCGCCCCTCCTGGGGCCGTTGTGCCACTGGGAACATGCCCTGCAAGGGTCTGTGTTGGAGGAGATGGGTATGGCGAGCTTCTCGGACCAGTAAAGGAGTGATAAAATGGGCATCACGGCTTAAACAGGCTGGGGTCAGGATTTCTTCCAGGGACAGACTGGAAATCTGAAATGGGTCACTGGGTGGTTTTGCAGAGGGTTATTTGAGGGGGAAAAGAGAATGAAGCAGAAACCTGTCGTAAGCTTGATCCCGACAAAAGCAAATGCCCAGGTTGCTTTGGAAAGGTTGGGTTTGTAGGAGAGGAGACCTGCTGCAGCCAGGGTGTTCCCAGCACCACTACTGTGGGCATCGGCAACATTTCCAGCATCCCACAGGAACCTGGGGAAGAAGAACAGAGACGGCTGTTAAAGGACATCCCTTCCCTTGCAAGGCTGCGTGCCCTGAACCTGACACTGCTCTTGCTAAAATGAAAATCAAAGAGCATTTACGGTGCCTGCGTTAGGATGGTACACGCACAGTTGCTGTGAGCATTCGCAGCCTTTTAAATCCTGAAGCCCGCAGCACTCGCCTTCTTTGCGCGTAATAGTATGGATGTAATTTCCTACTTCTGAGAAAAATGATTAAAGGAAGAACTCCATCAGGCAGAGCCCTGGAAAAGTGCCTGGTAGAGGTGAGGAGGCAGAGAATGGATCTCACAGAGCACAGCCAGCCACGGGAAGCGATGCTTAGAAGTCCCAACAGCCCGTGGCAGGGGCTGCAGGGTACCACTGAGCTGGTGGCATCATGTTCCCAGCAGAAAATGCCTGGCCAATCAACAGCGTTGTGCTTGGGGGGTGTAAGACTTGTCGTCATCCATGTTTCATGGGCAGCATAGAATCACAGAATGGTTCGGGTTGGAAGGGACCTCACAGATCATCCAGTTCCAGCCCTCTGCCCTGGGCAGGGACCCCTCCCACCAGACCAGGCTGCTCAAAGCCCCATCCAGCCTGGCCTTGAACACCTCCAGGGATGGGGCAGCCACAACCTCCCTGGGCAACCTGTTCCAGTGTCTCACCACCCTCACAGGGAAGAATTTCTTCCTGATATCTCATCTAAATCTCCCCTCTTTCAGTTTGGGGGTGTGTTTTTTTTTAAATTTTTTTGGCATAGTGCCATCTCCTTCCTACGTGGTGCTGGAGAAGGCTGAAACGCTGGTCTCCATCCTGACGGTTTTACAGGCCTCCCTGGGTCTGAGAAAGACTGGCACATTATCCAGCAGCCTCATCAAATATTACAGTTCAACCAGCAGGTCTCTAAGTGGCCACCGTTAAATTTATCTGTGTGATTGCTGGGGCTCGTATTACTGAAATTTGGAGCTATATAATTTTATCCTTTCTGAATGACTTACAGTCCTTTGCCACAGCCTGTCAGCCCGAGGTGTCTGAAGGACCACGGCAGGCTGAGCTTGGCTCCGGTTACCAGTGAGCTGGGAAGTGGAGCTACGCAATGTTTCGTAGCCCCGGCACGCAGCGAGCCGCTGCTGACGTGGTGGAACAGGGAGGCGGCAGCCGTAACACGGGAGCAGGGCGGTTTTATTTCCATGGTACAAAGCCATATATTGACATGACGGTGGAAGATCTTTTGCCCAGTTATGGCTTGAAGACATACATTTTATCTAAGCAAATGCTTAATTACTCCTCGTTGGACACTGGTCATGGGACATTAGGCATCAATAAAAGACGGTTCTTAAAATATGGGCTGAGTACTCTTTCCAGCGCAGTGTGGTGGTTATGGCCTGGGAAGAGATTTGCTTCACTGCCTTTTTCTTTTTTCATTTGTTTCCCTTTTGGGCAAGGTGGCTGATACCTCTGCCATCACCATATCCCTGCTTCCCAGCCTCTGCCCTGCAGCTTTCCTGTTGCAAAATGCCCCATCCCCGAGGGAGCCACTGCCAACAGAGCCTCACAGTTTAATTCCTAGCTGACGTGGGAAGAGTACGGCCCTGAGACAGAAGATGAGGCATCATGATGCTCGGCGAGAGCACGAAGATGCCAGTTGCTCTGAGGACACAGATCCAGGAGGGAAGCATTAATATTCCGGGCCACCACATCTCCCAGCCATCTGTTGCACCAAAGCGAAGGACACCAAAATAAACTCCAAAATCCCCGGCGAGGGAGAAAACTCTGGATGCTACTTCTATGGCAAGCTGCTCAAGGCTTGCTCGAGTCATCTTTCTCCTTTCCAAGCGTAGCGTTTTTTAGAGCTGTCCTGCCGCGGGGAGGTGGGTTTGGTAGCTGTGAGGCTTGTAGGAGTGTGATCGTACCCGATGGAGGTGCACGGCGTGCTCCAGCACAGCCAGCCCAGCTTATTGCTGCAGATAAGGACAAGGCAGAAACCATGCGGTCTCCAAAGCAGCTGGTCTTTGAGCTGGCAGCGCTTGTGGAGCAGTTTGTCCCTGAGCAAGCAGCGCCATTTAGACAACTTTTGGACACTTCCTGAAATGCCTGATGGAAAGGAGGTGGAGGTTTCCCCCAGAACGCCTGCAGATTGCTGGAGGCTCTTGTGCTACCCTATCTCCTGCTGGAAGTCCTTCCACCAAGGATCCACCTCCTCCAAGTGCTGATGTCCTCTTCCCAGGAGGAGATCAGGAGGAAAATTTTATAAGGATTTATTCTTTATCTGGCGTTTGGGACTCTCCCAGTATAACACGCTTACTGCGTATGGCCCATTCCCCTGTCTCCTAGTACATGCAGGTAAAGATTTATGCTTATTCCAGGTGCCAGCCTCACCAAAGAGATTAATGAGAGATAATTTCTTACAAAGAGGTTTATTGAGTTCTCTGAGTTCATTCACCAGCTGTGAAGTGAAACATCTCAAAACAGTTTTTGAATACCAAGTTCTCCCTGGTGCTAGCGCCAAAA
>VYZM01022960.1:195399-212332 GCA_013398915.1 Dromas ardeola | reverse complement strand
AAAAAAAAAAAAAAAAAAAAAAAAATGCTCAAACGGTGGATTCTTCCCTCCCGTCCACCCCTGAACAACTCGCGGCAGCTCGGGATGGGATTGATAAACACGTTCATTCGTTACGGTGACCTTTCGGAGCGGAGGAAGGGGATTGAGGGGCCGAGCTGAATCACGGGGTTGGAAAGCCGCTTTCTCTCGGGTTAAATCTGGTATTACCCAGGGTGAGCCCCTCTCTTGCCTTTTGCAAATAGTTTCCAAGCGTTTGCTGCAGTGGGAGCTCTTATTTTCCAGCTGGGCGATAGCTGGTATTTGCCCCACCTCTTGCAGCCCCGGTGCTATATGGAAATGGGGAGGTCTCTGCCGATCCGTGGAGCAGAGCTTGGCAGTTGGAGTGATGTGTGACCATCCTACCAAGGATGGGGAGGGGGGGGGATGATGTAAAACTCTCCTCGGAGGACTATTAAAAAAAAAGCAGGTAGCTTTTAAACAACCATTACTCTGGGAAATCCTGATTCATAATTTTTAAATGACTGCATTTGACAGTACTTTCAGCAATCGCTTGAGAAACGCGCTGGATAAACAAGAAAATGAGCGCGTCCGATAGCCACAGGAGCATATCTGAGGCAAATATTTGTTTCGACAAGTATTCACAAAATTCCTCGTCCTGCAGGGATTCTTGTAAATAAAAGGCAGCTTGCCCGAACGTAATGAGCTCACGGTGTTAGGGATGCCAGCGAGCCAGGCTGGCGGCTTCCTACGGGAAGGGATCTAGCAGCCTTTGCATCCCGCTCAGTGCCAGGGCTCCCACGAGCAGGAATTGCAGCGATGCCTCAGTCTTGGCAACTACGGGGCTCCTCACTGGGATAAAATTCAATCCATAATCACATATTCTCCTCTACCGCTGTCCTACGCAAACAGCTCCCTGGCTTGCATCGGGGCGAGCGAGCGCGCTCGCTGACACCCGCAGCAGCTCCTGGTCACCTGGCGAGACACAACCCAAGGGCAGTGTCCAGCCGCACCAGTGAAGACTGGCAGCACGGCACGGGGACACGCAGCAGCACCCCGTCCTCTCTCCATCGCCGGGGCTTGCTTGGGGACACCCCATTTCCCAGTTCCCTTTCCCAGTGTTCCTGCAGGGCGGGAGAGGTTGCGGTGGGAATGCCGGGGAGGGGGGGGCGGCTGTGATTTCCTGGAGAGGCTCAGGGGTCCTGCAGGTGGGTGCCAAGCAGGGTTTGCACTCTAATCTCTGTCCTAATTCCCCCGGCACCAAGGCAAAACAAGCAGAGGTGCAGCCGGCCCCTGCCCCTTACTGCTCTGGTGCCTCTGCGCTGGCTGTGGAGTTATTTCATGGTCTTGTACCTGTTTTTCCCAGCTCTCCCGGCTGCTATAAAGCACCTGTGGTTACCCGAGGACGCGCGGTCACAGCCTTGCTACACCAGGCAGTTCGGAAGAAAATTAAACTGTGCTTTCCACCACGACGCCGGCAGTCCATTGCGGTGTGATTAATTACTGCTAGCTCTGCCATTACCAGCGTCCGCAACCCGCAGCCGCCCATCACCAGTGCCCTCCTGCATCCTCTCCTGCCTCCGCTTGCCGCTCGTGCCCGGCATCACCTGGGATTCCAGCGGGGTGTCAGGAGGACGGGGCCAGGCTCTTCTCAGTGGTGCCCAGGGACAGGACAAGGGGTAACAGGCACAAACTTGACCATGGGAAGCTCCATCTCAACACGAGGAGGAACTTCTTTCCTGTGAGGGTGGCAGAGCCCTGGCACGGGCTGCCCAGAGAGGTGGTGGCGTCTCCGTCTCTGGAGACATTCCAAACCCGCCTGGACGCGTTCCTGTGCCACCTGCTCTGGGTGACCCTGCTCTGGCAGGGGCTTGGACTAGATGATCTCCAGAGGGCCCTTCCAACCCCAGCCATTCCGTGATTCTGTGAGAGAGCAAGCGGCTACAGGCAAGCCTGGAGGGCTTGTGGAGCCACTGTCAAAACACAGCCTCATTAATGCCGGCGGGCATTTCCCGAACCCTGGCTCTACCTGGCAAATTAGTTTAAATTACTTAAGCGATTTGAACTCTGTCTATAAATAAAAGAGGGAGCGAGCGAGGCAAAAGTATACACAACGTGCTTCCCAGGTAGTTAGGATGCCGCATTGCTTAAAGCTTCATTTGCACTTTAATTGCTTTGATTTATTCCAGCTTTCCCGGGTGCAAATACCGAAGCTTCCCTTCACTTAGCCCTTCAGCCCTCCGAAGAGCTGCTGCCCCACAAAGCCCTCTCCCCAGCTGGCAGTGCCCATGCCCCGTGTCACCGCACGGAAAATCGGAGCCGGTGGGGGTCCAGTTCAGCCTCACTGAGCTGCAGGCTGGGATTTCACCTGCCTCCCCCCCACCCGGGCAATCCCTGGGGATTGATGGAGGTGGGGATGCTCGTACCCTGGGGAAACGGGGAAAATCGCTCCCAGGCAGCGGCTGTGCCCTGCCTCCTCCCAGGCAGTACTGGCATCTCAAGTGCATCCTGCGACGGAAATGAGACTGGGGAAGATTTTTTTCCGGACCCTGCCCACTAATTGTGTCTGAAGGAGGAAACAGCCCACTTGCTAATGATTACAGATAATTTACCATGTAGGCACGTCGAGAAATAGAGAAAGAGCTGCAAACTGTTCCCAGAACCTGCCCAAAATAAACAGTGCAGCAGGGCTGGCAGAGCAAACCGGCTCCTGCTTACACCAGTGAGGGCATCCACTGCGCTCTCCCGCCGCAAAACCCTTGATTCATAGAGTCATAGACTGTGTTGGGTTGGAAGGGACCTCTAAAGGCCATCTAGTCCAACCCCCCTGCAGTGAGCAGGGACATCTTTAACCAGACCAGGCTGCTCAGAGCCTCATCCAGACCGGTCTTGAACACCTCCAGGGATGGGGCATCTACAACTTCCCCGGGGCAACCTGTTCCAGTGTCTCACCGCCCTCACAGGAAAGAATTTCTTCCCAATATCCAATCTAAATCTCCGCTCTTCCGGTTTAAAACCGTTACCCCTCGTCCTATGGCTGCACTCCCTGATCCAGAGTCCCTCCCCATCCTTCCTGCAGGCCCCCTTTAGGGACTGGAAGGGGCTCTAAGGTCTCCCCAGAGCCTTCCCTTCTCCAGGCTGAACCCCCCCAACTCTCTCAGCCTGTCCTCACAGCGGGCTCCTGCCCTCTGAGCATCTTTGTGGCCTCCTCTGGACCCGCTCCAAGAGGTCCATGTCCTTCTTGTGCTGAGGGCTCCAGAGCTGGACGCAGCACTGCAGGTGGGGTCCCACCAGAGCGGAGCAGAGGGGCAGAATCCCCTCCCGCGCCCTGCTGGCCACGCTTCTTTTGATTCCCTCGGTGGGCGTTTCATTTCTCCACCCTCTTTCCCAAAAAGAAAACCAAGGGGAAAGTATCAAACCTGTTGCCTGAGTAGGAAAAAAATAAAACCGCCCTCTTGGATCCCATCATTTCTGTGACGGGCTGGGGAACTGCCGCAGAGCCCTGCGCGGGATGGACGGCCTTTTGCGTTCGCAGCCCTGTCCCCCCCGCGGCCGTCCTGGCCAGGGCTCTCCCACCGATGCGGGCGGCCGGAGCTGCTGGGAACATCTCCGCATTCACAAACATGCTGAGTTTGACGAGGTTTGACAGTCGTGTCAAAAAAAAAATTAAAAAAAAAAAGGGCTTTTCAGATATTTTTGGGTGTTTAAACATAGTGTTTAGAGAAGGTAAGTGATTCATTTTGACTTGTACATAAAACGTTAAATTATAAAGCTATGTTTTGACACTACCAAAACAATTTACCATTTTCCCAGAAAAACGTGCTGTTTCTGTAGAGGAATTGCTTGGTGTTTCCAAGGCGGGTGGATCGTCAAGATTTCATTCTGATCTGGACCAAACCCCAGACTTGAGTGTCAAAATCCCCCGTGTTTGTTGCTTTGGGCATGCAAACCAGGGCGTGCGTTAGGCAAACCTCTGGTTGCGTGTGCGTTTGCCGCTGTGGGGGTCGGTGCCCGCGGCGTGCAGGTCCCGCTCCCCGAGGTGTCCCCATCCTCTTCTCCCTCCTGCAGGCTCCCTGCGCCCTCTGCTCACCCCTTAGCAGAGCTTTCCCCACCGCTCTTGGGGCTTTTCCTCTCTCCGCCACCTCAGGGGTCCCTCCGAGCCTGCCTCACCCTCCCTCCGCTCCCCTCAGCATCTTCCCTGTCCCCCTGTCCTCCCAGCTTCCCTCCTGCCCTGGAGATCCTGCAAACACTGCGCCCGGCATTGGCTCTCCCCGACGGGATACCACCTGCCCCTGCCGGGGGAATACGACCCAACTATACCCCTGCCTCTCTTTTTTTGTTTGTTTTCCAGGCTGTTTCTCCACTTTTTCGAGATGCTGTCGGCTTTTAAGTGTTTCCTCCAGCACAATCCCAGCCCGTCCCACAGTGTGCCGCCAGTTAGGTGTAACCACCACCCTCGCTGGTCCCTTTAGCCAGGTCACGGGTGACAGCACCAGTTCCCCAAGCAGGACCCGTCCCCTGCCTGGGAAAATATTTTGCTTTCGGCTGAAGGAGCCGTGCCACCTTTGTGCTGGTGATCTTGAAATTTCTACAATTGTAACTCATTTGGGTAAACGACTCTTGAGGAGACGATGGGATAGAAGGAACAACTGGATGTAAAACCAGGTACCGGAAACTTTAGTGGGCTGATTGCCCCAAGAAACCGCAGGAAATGTGCCTCTCGGGTGAACGTGACTAATTATAATATGAAAACCCCTCCTCTAGAAGTTAGGATGCGCACCTCCACTTGCAAGACCCTCACCCACTGAGCCTGCACAGTAAAATTAAGAGATGCTGTATACCTTTAATTGAAGACGAGGACATTTTACACCACTCAGCTTCAAGATAAGGAATTATGAGCGCCAGTAAAAAGTTGATAAGCAACGAATACGTTAATTATGTTAAGTTACAATGTATAAATGAACGGCTGTTTCAATGCTGTGTGTGCTAGCTTTGCGGAGATACTCCCCTAGCACCCATTTCTGCGCACAACCGCTAATAAATAGCTAATACCTCAACTGCGTAGTATTGGCTTGCACGCTGGGTGAACGATCCCACGAGTTTTGGGACAACACTGGGGGATGAAGCACGTGACACAGGCGCCACAGGGTCAACAGTGCCCCAGCAACTTGCATTTGCACAAGTCATCCAACTGAAATACAGCACCACACCACCAATTTTGACCTCTGCTGATACTTTCCTGGATGGATAGACCAAAGCCAACCGGCCACCACGTTTCACCTGCAAGCAAAGCCCAGAGCTTTGATTTTTCTCTGTGCTACAACTAGGCACAAATGCAAACACCAGGGACCAAGCTAGCCCAGGAGCATAAAACTTGCATCCGATTTCAGTAGCTTGAGGCTGTACTTTGGTGTGTGAATCACTGCCAGGTCCTCAAATAACCTCACATTGTCAGTATTAGGGGAAAGGAAAATACAGAGCCAGCACGCAGCCCTCACACAGAGGCTTTCCCCACTACCTGCTATAAAGCTCCGTCGGTGGAGGATGGAAAAGCTCCCTGCTCTTGCTTATCCTTGTCCTCACTCCCCTGGGCGCTGGCAGGGAGGCACAGCTTTTCCTGGGATGCTCCCAGCACCCTCACCCAGCGCACCGGGGCGCTCTCAGCACCGCTCTCGGCAGCATCAGGTACCCGAGAGCCAAGCGGCCCTGGCCGCCCCTCCTCTCATCTAGGCTTGATTGAGAGGGAGTGAGCTAATTAGCAGCAAACGGAAGGTAGCGTGTGAAGCTATAAATAGGAGAGCGCGGGGAGCTTCCTGCTGCTGGAAGCGTGCTTGCAGGGGAGGGGGCTGCTGGGAGCTGTGGGCTTTGGGGCAGAACTCCAGAAAGCTCCCAGGGAAGATGAATCTGAGCTCTGCAGGCACCTCCTACTTACACGAGACAGCATTTAGGTGAGGATGGTTTTGCAGAAGATGGCTGAAGGGGTGAGGGTCTGGCTTGCAGTCTCTCCCCTTACAGAGACATGGGCAGGGAGGCACCCGCTGGTTTCTCTGACCTGAGGCCAGATGAAAGGCAGCAGGTGAGGGACTTATCCTCTTACCTTGTCCCTCGCCCACACAATGCAAGGAAAGGGTGTGGGCAGCAAGTGCCTGATGCATTTAAGCCAGGGCAAGCTCAAAAAAGATGAGCTGGGAGAGCAGAGGGTCTGAGTCTCAAACTGCAGTCCTGGAGACCCCTCCTATTTCACGCTGAGCACCTTCTGGACTGTGCCAGCTCCCATAGGAAGCCCTGTGCTAGAGCGGAAGGACAGCAAGAAGGACGGTGTGTGTCCTGCTGCCAGGAGAAAGCTTCCCCCTCGTCTCCCCAAGCGAGCAGAGGGCCTGGGTGCTCAAGGGGAGGAGTTCGCTTCAGCGTCGTGTAGGTGGGGAGGCACCTCCGGAGGCCAACCAGCCCACCCACCAGCCTCCTGGACGAAGCAAGGGGGCACCTCTGCCCTCCCTGGGACCTCCCTTGGGATCATCCCTGCTGCGTTGGCACGTTGCAGCCGGGCGGCAATCGGAGAGAAAGAATTATGCCCCTGTTATTCCCTCTCTGCCCGGAGCACGGGGTTAGTGGAGGTGGGATGAGCAGTATGCAGAGCATGAGCTGGGCAGTCTGCTGCTGCTGCCATCAGTCTGGCCTTTGATTAAGAGTGATTGTGCTCCTGTTAATTAACACAAGGCAGCTGCTGGCCACTCTGGTGGGATGGAGGAGCGGAGCCCAGTGATGGGGATAAAAGGAGAGCGTGTCTGCTGGCTGCCGCTGAGCCTGGCAAAGCTGCCCTCTCCTCTGCCGCACACCCGGGCTGTGTGCGATGCCCTCTCCAAACCTGGCCGGGGACATCTCCCTCTCCTGCGATGCCGGTGTTCAGCCGCTGTGTGAAGTAGTGGCAGAGATGGGGGCTTCAGTTAATGCCTGGGGTGACTTTGCCGCTGTCTGTTCTCCCAAACCACCTTGAGATGGTGCTGCTGACAATGCCTGGCTGGCTCCCACAGGGTTTATTTCCCATCTGCTCCTCAGAGGAGGCCTTCCCGAGACAGAGCCTCTCCTGTGACAACAGGTCTCGTCCTCCGGCGACACCTGGCATGCTGCTGCTCACCCAGGTCTGCAGCAGCCATCTGCCCTGCGCAGGCGGACAGGCTCTCCTGAGGATCAGGCGTGAAGCTGCTCAGCCTCTTGCATTTGCAGCTGAGCCCGTCACCCATGAGACAAGGAGGCATCTCAGCTACTTTTGCTCCCCAGTGACTTGGGAGCAGGGAGCGTTGCACCCCAGCAAAAAGCTTTGCCAAGAACATCACGTCTTTGCTGAGTTCAAGTGCAGCAAAGCTCACCTCAAGCCCCAGCGACGCAGGGACAGCAAGCAAGAGACAACGGGTGGGTGGTTTGCAAAATCAAGGGACCTTTGCCTTGCCACACACTTGGTGGATTTATTTTGGCAAGGCTGGTCCAACGTTAATTATTGATGGCAATAGCTCACGGCCGGTTGTCGTGAAATCTTAGCAGGACGAGAATTCCCAGTGGCACATCCTCCAGCAGACAGCTATTAACTTGTCTGCTCTTAAATCACGGTTGAGTCACGGTAGGGGGCTGGTGGTGCCGCGGAGGTGGAGATGGGCCTCAGTGAATTCTGCTCGACACTTGTACTCCATCATTTAGGTCCATGCCACCGCCAGATCCCTCCAGAAGAGCCTTTCTGCAGGACAGCGTGCCGGTGGGTCGCGATGCTTGTCAGGCTCGGGAGGACAGCAGGCAGATACGGTTGGCCCCCCACATAGACACCGAGCCTCAGGGTCACCCTCTCCATGCTGTGCGTGCCCCAGCCTCTGGGGTTGGGGCAACGCTGGCATCTGCTGCTCTGACATCACCTGGGAGATAAACATTGCACCCATCTTGGGGCACGGCAAGAAAAATAATGCCAGCCCAGAGGTCGCCAGGGAGACATTTCTCTTCCTCTGGTTTCCAGCCTTCCTTCTACCAGCCATCTAATACATCTAATAAAATCTGTCTTGCTGGTGTCTAATTCAATTCCAGCATCCAGAGACCAGACTTCTTATATCACTCACAGACCTAACCAGCTACATCCTTGGCATATGAGCCAGGCCAAGGGGCTGCTACAGGCTTCTCCAGAAGAGAGCAATTACCTGGGATCAGAGCTCGCTCTCCCAATCAATTACATGTTTATAGGTTTTCCTCGGGTCACACCTAATTGAATTATTTAGATGCTTGAACACAATGGTCAGAAACAGCTGGCGACTTCTAGACTGAAGCCTGGGCACTAAATGAGGAGCCTTGTCTTTCATCTCAAGGACAACTCTCCGCAGCACCTCCTGTTGATACCCTCACGCACTCTGCAGTGTGTTCAGCCTAGTGCCACCTCCAGCGAGCAGCTGGGCTTTGACTCCTGCTCTAAAGGCAAAAGACTTCCAAGGTCACGTGGAGAGCCACGACCAAGCCTCGTTCCCCAGATTTGCTCCAGCACCTGGAAGCACAGGGGCAGGAAGATGGCTCTGCTCCATGGAGCACCTTCTGGTCCATGGCCCCGGTGCCTGCAGGCTCACATTCCGGGAGAACTTGGGAGGCTCACAGAGCCAGAGCTGCAAATGCCCTGACCTGATCTTTGGAGGCTTTGCCTCCTCTGAGAGGGGCACTTTCTGCTCCTGGGACCATGAGCACAGAGGCAGCCGATGCATGGCTCAGACTGATTTGCACTCTCCTGAGCTCCCAGGAACGTGACCGACAACGGCTTCTCGTCTCATCATCTTCACAAAAAAGATCGCCCATGCTGGGTCACGTACTGCTAATGACCTAGTGCACAGCTCCCAGCGGGAAGGATTTGTGTTTCCGCAGCGCTGCCCTCCCAAAGGTCCCCCACCCGCCTCCCAGGCAGCGACACAGCGATGCTCCATCGCCCCAAGCCACCCGGGAGCCAGACCCGAGATGTGCTGGGAACTGCCGCAGCCCTGTGCGTGGGCACCAGCCGGGAAGGCGTCGGTGTGGCCGGGGCAGGCACATACTGGGGGATTTGAAGTAATAACCTGTATCTCTCGGTCAGGGTCTCTGGTACCCTCTCCTTTGCATCCCTCCTGTGTCCTCAGCCAGCTGGGGACACTTCCACCCTCCTCGTCCAGCTCAGACCACCAGTGTCCCAGCCAAAACACCCGCGTGGTGCCCCTGCGGGGGTCCGAGCTGCGGGTCAGGCAGCATCCCATCGTGCGGGAGGTCTGTGCTGCCTGTTCGGCCGGGGGCCCGTTTGGACTGAGCGGTTCGTTTGCATGAGCTGTTGGTTTTTCCGGCTTTCTTTGCTAATGAAATTATTTCACCCCTGCAAAAAAAAAAAAAATAAAAAAAAAACCGAGTCATCGATCCTTGTCGAGGATCCGTGCTCGGAAGGACCGGCGTGTCACGCCGACCCGTGGGGTGGCGTGAGCCGAGGAGGGGGAGCGGGAAGGGGCAGGAGCCCCGTCCCCGGCACTGGGAAGCTCCGGAGCTGCCGGGTTCCAGGCGAGGAGGGCGCTCGGCGCGGAGGCTGCAGGGAAATCGGGAGATGCCGCGGCTTCCCCGTCCGACAGCGCGAGCAGGCGTCCTCTCCCCCAGGAGGATGTGGCAATTTGCTGTGCTGGAGCTCATTGCCAAGGAGATAAAATATTTATGGCTGCTCTCTCTTGCTTCCCGTTTCAAGCCACGGTGACTTCTTTGTTACAAATTTACATGCATGTTTAAAGACATCTTTACATTCCTTCTAAGTACAAAAGGTTTATTTCTCCATGTAACGTTTTGCCAGTCAGAACCAGCCACCCCATCTACTGTGTGCCTGCATTTGTCCCCGGCTTCAGTGCTCATTTTCCTCTTGGTAATGATTATCATTATACTAAGAAAAATGGGTCATTTAGAGCAGTTTCTCCCCAAATGAAAGGCCGTGGGATACAGGATATCATTAAAATTCTAAACCTGACTTCCAACCTCAAAAGCAGCCTCTCGGCATTCGGGCATCTCCGCGGAGGGAGGGAAGGAGGGGAGAGGGTACACGATGAATGTGCTTTGGCCACGAAAATGACTTGCTGGGTCCGCGTGGCCTCTGCTGCCGCCATCTGCGCTGGCATTAAAGGCCCCCGGGCTGAGGCCGTGGCTCGCCCAGCGGTGGAGGGTGCCATCCATGGGGCTGCCATTGCACCCGCTTCCCAGCCACGCCATGCACGGGACGGGGCAACCAGAGGAGGCGACTGGAGTTAATCGCTATCATAAAAAGAGCAATTTAGCTCCTGCCAGGAGGGACGTGGCTGGGTTGGGTCCCCTGGAGAAGCCCGGGGGGGCTGGTAGGCTTAAAAGCCTGTGCTTGGACACGGGAAGAAAGCAGGCTGAAGCACTCGGATGTGGCATCCCTGGAGGCGGCGCCTGCCTTGCCCTTACACGTTGCTAGGGCTTAAGTAACCCCCATCTGAGAGTGTCAGTGCTGTCCCACAGGCCAGCTGGCCGTGGGCTAGGACTTGCCACCAGTCGTTTCTTTCTAACTGTGCTCAGACCGGACTAATTTTTCGTTCTCTTTTTTCACATTTTAAATCGCAATGCGTAGGGAAAGCTGTCTGGCTGCTGATCACGGCCAAGCGAACGCGCGGCGGCTAACGCCACGTCTCGCACGTGGGCCACGGGGACAACCACATCCAGCCATGGCGGGGACGACATCAAGCAGCTCCACATCACAACCTCAGAGGGTCACAGCCGTGAGTTACCATCGCGCAATCACTGCCAGGCTTGCCGTGCCCGGGAGTGTGGCTCTCCCCATCCTACACAGTCCCAAAGCACCCAAAAATTACGGCAGCTGCAGATGGCGGAGTCCCGCCGGGGAGGACGGAGGCAGGGGAGCGTGGGTGGGATGCAGGGCATCCCCAGGGCAGGGAGAGCAGCCCTCCTCCTCGGGGCCACGACTCCGTTAAGGATGTCTGAACGACAAGTTGGTTTTGGCGCAGCGGACAGGCTGAAAACCCGATATAAATTATTTCTGTCTGACCGCCGTTTAATTATTTTTCGCTTGGGTTTTTGAAAAAAATAAAAAAAGTCCGAAGAATGGTTAGGAGCCAACCTGAGATGCTTTGTTCAGCCCCAGAAAGATGTCCTTTCTCTCTGGGGTTATTTTACCCTTCTCCTCCTCCTCCTCTCCTCCTCTAACTTTAGATTGACTTTAAAGCAGCAAACTCTTTGGACTTTTCAGGAAGATAAACACCACATTGTGTGGTTTGCTCGAAAACACAGTTCCAGGGGAAGAGGATTCAAACCCCATTGCCAAGTTTGTCAAAGGAAAGAGCAATAAAACCGCTTTCTATCCACTAATGGCCACAGAGCCACCACTGACGCATCTTTGCCCCTTTTCCCCCCAGCGGGAGGGAAGCTCATCCCTGGGGAAGTGGTAATAAAGCGTGAAATGGATCAGTCGTTTCCCAGTTTTTCAGAGAAAATACGTGAAATGTAGTAAATGTCTTTCTGGCAGGTATTTCTCACTGAATTTTCAACTGCAAGAGGCGTGGGGAAATTGGTGTTTGCAGAGCAACAGGCAACCTTCCTGTACGACAGAGGCGATGATGAAGACCTGCTAAGGAAGCCCTGAGATTGGGGGGGTGGTGGTGGTGGTGGGGTGTTGCTGTGGCCGCACTTGCCGTCAGCTTTTGTTTTAATTTGCATTCTGAAACCTGCTTCTGGAGGCCCTCCCGACCTCCCTAAGCCCTGCGTGAACGCTTGGCACTGATTTTTGCACCACCGATTTCCCTCTCCCGCCCTTGCTCAGCCTTACCCTTGGCCACCCTCCAGCTGGGCACACCACCACCCTCCCACAGGGTGCCCCGCAGACCCCTCCTGCCTCATTTGCCTGGTTAGGCAGACGTTTCTCATTAAGATTCCTGGCAGCCCAGCGCAGGGGGACCGAGGGGACCCTCTGCCACTGCAACTCAAGGCAGGGTGGAAGGGAGCAGAGCACCAGGCGAAGACTTAGCCCACCACAAAACCAGCTGCAAAGCCTTCCCACCCTGAAAGTGTGTCCAGCTCTGGAGCCCTCAGCACAAGAAGGACACGGACCTGGTGGAACGGGTCCAGAGGAGGCCACGAAGATGCTCAGAGGGCTGGAGCCCCTCTGCTGTGAGGACAGGCTGAGAGAGTTGGGGGTGTTCAGCCTGGAGAAGAGAAGGCTCCGGGGAGACCTTAGAGCCCCTTCCAGTCCCTAAAGGGGGCCTGCAGGAAGGATGGGGAGGGACTCTGGATCAGGCAGTACAGCCATAGGACGAGGGGGAACAGTTTCAAACCAAAAGAGGGTAGATTTAGATTAGATATTAGGAAGAAATTCTTTCCTGTGAGGGTAGGAAGACACTGGAACAGGATGCCCAGAGAGGTGGTGGAGGCCCCATCCCTGGAGACATTCAAGGCCAGGCTGGATGAGGCTCTGAGCAACCTGATCTAGTTGAAGGTGTCCCTGCTCACTGCAGGGGGGCTGGACTAGATGACCTTTAGAGGTCCCTTCCAACCCAACACATTCTATGATTCTATGAAAATACATGGCACTAAGGACCTGGGTCTGTGCAGCTGGGGATGGTTTCCAGACATAAAAGCCACCGCAGCTGAGCTCTCCCAGGGGAAACAGTGGCAGCAGCTTCCCACTCTCTCTGGGCATGGAATACCTCTAGCACCCTGGGGGCTGATTTCAATCCCATTTCTGCTATTTCAGGCTTCGGTGAACCAAGTGAGTACAAAATGTTGGGCTGCGTTTGCTCCTGCTGCGCACTGGGAGGGCATACTGGTCTGGGGGTGACGGCGCTCCCTTCTGGGGTGCTGGGGGGAGCCACCTTCCCCGCCACGGCTGGGGCTTGGCTGCTCTGCCAAGGGGAGCTGTGCTTTTGGGATGGAGCCGCCCAGACAAGCAGCACCCACCAGCAGCACGTTGTTGTAGGACACGGGAGATGGTGGGACCCTCCTTTCACCTTGTGCTGCGTCCTACAGAGCCTTGACCTCTGCCGGGTACGAGCACGGCTCGAGCTGTTCGTCACTTAGCTCAGCTTTCTGCTTACTCAACTGCGGGCTCCTGCCAAAGGAGGGACTGGCCGCTCTTGGCCGACACCGCAGCACTCGTGCTTCCTTCCCTGGGGACAGCCATTAGCGCCATTAGCTCCGTCCCGCTCTGCTGCTCTCCCTGATGAGTGCTGGCCCAGGGAGGGGACATCGCTCAGAGGAGCTCTCAGCCAGCAGGGATGTATCCCTGCTTCTGTGAGACGCTCTTTGGGCTGTTTCCCCCAGCATCTTACTTTAGGTCAATTTTGGGCGGGTTTCTTCCCACCTCGGGAGCCCCACAGCCCTTCTGTGACCTCCCTTCTCTCCAAACCCCTCTTCCCAGCCCCCTTTGGCGTGTCACAGCCGTCACCCTACTCCTGTGTGACATGCTGGGGCTGGTCATCTTGCCCGTAGTGACAGTCAGGTGTTTCTAACCACGTAGCTAAAGCCTGATGGTCCTGCTGCAGGAATGGAGCGAGCCAGCCCGGGCAGGACACGCTCCCCACCTCCTGTACTTCTTTGCCCCAAGAAATAAGGGCAGCTCCAGCTGGCAGTGTGAGCTGGGGGGGTGCAACACCCCCTGTGGTGCTCAGCCCTGCCTCCCGGCTGGGGTGGCAGGTCCTCTCACCCTCCAAACCTCCCCTGGTCCTGGGACAGAGCCGGATGAGGAGCACGCCGATGTGTTTGCTGAGCCATCTATGGCTTTTCCGGCGCGTCTTTGTGTTCCCTTCCCATGGAAAGCTGGTTTCTTTGTGCCGTACTCCAAAATAGCTCGAGTGTTACTTGTAGGGGAGACTGCGGAGAGCTGGCTTTTCTTTCCCCTGAGCTGAAATACAAGTGTCATTCTGCATGATGTTTGTGTGAGCTACAGCCTCCGGCACACCCTACGAGAGCAGCGGCAGGACTGGGAGAGCCCAGCTGGATTCAGGCTTGCACTAATTTGACCTCAGGTCAGCTTTAAACTAATTAGGGCAGACCCAGTGCAACTCCTGAACTGGTGCGATTTATAACTAAATAATAACTACAGACTGCTTTCCACTGAATGAGTTACGTGTGCATGTATATCCACACCCCTTTTGTAAATTTAAACAAGGTCTTGAAACACAACTAACCATTCGTCACCGTACAAATCTGCCGCTGATGCTGGGATCCCCTTCTCCGTTGAGCAAGGAGCCATCCCTCCGGTTCATACACAGTTTGGCCTACGGTGCTCGGCTGAGCATCTTCGGTAAGAAAACAATGCGGATAAGGAGGAAGGAAAAGAATGAACCCCTTAAAACAAACACGGGGCACATCTGTCCCCTCTCTGCTAGCTGACAGACACGCTACACCGAACACCAGCTCCTAGGAAGTCATCACTTATCCCCCTGTCTTGCCAGACAGCATCCGCTGCAGGCGAGATTATAGATGGACTGTTGGAAGTGATAGTAGATGCTAAGATCCCATTACAGGCGTCATTTCTTCTGTCAGCACATGGGGAGTTTATATCCGCAACTTCTGGTTGGTGATGGTGAGCTCCCAGAGACGAGGAGGCTCCTCGGCGTCAGGCGATACACGTTTCCGTGGGCTGGAGATAACCCAACGCGGCAGTAAGTGTTTTGGGTTAGCATTGCTTGGTTTGCGCAGTGCTCACCAGGGAAAATCCCTGGGAAAATCTGCATTTTTTGGGTGCAAATGCTACGTTATCAGGGACATGGAGAAGATTCGTGAAGTCTAAGCTGAGCAAGGCCATTCCACCTCCCCTTCCCCTACTGCACTGAACGTAGTAAAAACCAGATTATTTCATTTTTTTTTTTTTCATTATCCACTTAGAAATTCATCTAGTTCGGGGAAAAAAAAAAAACACCACCAAAAAACAACAACAAAACCAAACCTAATCAATCCATGCCAGCCCTGAACCTGAGCCTCGCGCTCCATCCCCAATTTAACCAGGAATCAGCTCATCGCCTGAGAGCGCCCAGCAGCCAGCGGGGTTTTGCTGGCAGCTGCTGCCTTTGGCTCTCTTCACCCCTGCAGACTAACAGGAAGGAAAATGGGATGGGTAATTTAATCCCATCCCGCTAGAAGCAAAGCAACGCACCAGCCTGCTCATCCTCTTCTCGGAGTTTAGCCCAGCAGCGTATTAAAGAGCTGCCGCTGGATTCTCGCCAGCCCCTACTTAGCTAAACTACCTGACTCTGCAAAATAGCAGAAAATTCTCCGTTCTGTGTCATTTCTGATCCTTGGGAGAATGACCCACATTCATCAGGGAACTTGACCCTCCGGGCTCGCAGGAAGCCAGTGTAATTTGGGGAGATGGATGGAGAGATGAAGGCTTTCGTGTGACGTTGGGCATGTTTCCCGCGGACATAGTGCTGCCCAGAGCCTCGGCTCGGGGCTCCCTCCATCCCTCCACTCTAACCCCATGAACAGTAACGAATAAATCTGCCCCTGCTCACTTATAAATAGTTTATAAAGGGTTCATAAGTGATTTCTAGATGTTTTAATGAAGGGTTAATCAATTGTTACGGGGCCCAACAGGTCAGCAGATTGCTTATCGCCATCAATTACAACGTCTGCCGACGAGCTTCTAAGCATCGGTAGGACTCCACTGATGTCTGCAACGGGCTGGCAGCACCTATAAAGAGTTAATAAATAATTAATAAATGATGCGAGTGCTCTTAATTAAGAGCTGTAGAAGGCCATTGAAAAACGCATTCTTGGAAAGCTACGGGCGACACAGTGAGGAAACATCCGTACTCGGGTTTGAATCCCTGCCTTCGAGGAGCGAATCTGGCAGAGAGCTGCCAGCCCAGCCCAGTGGGCAACCCAGCTCCCTGAAAAGCAGCAAATTTCCTTCGTTCAAGGCAATCCAGCTGATTCAGGAGAAACTCTGTGCCTGCCACGGGCTGGAGCAAGGCAGACCAGCCCCGATCCCCTCTCTGAGCCGGGCAGTGGGATGCAGCGGTGCCCGCACCGGGGAGCTCGGCCACCTCGTCCCCAGCTGCTGCAGGAGCATCCTCCCTGTGCTGGCAACCACCAGGCAGGCACCAGGAAGCCAGGAAACACGGATGCTAGGAAAACCAAGGAAAATTCCCCAATTTTATGACGCCTCTAGATGTCAAAATGCTCTTCCCTGCTGGCCAAAGGGTGATTTGGGGTGAGCTGCTGCTTCCCTGGCCTCAGCATCCCCCTCCGCCAAGGGGGGAGGATGCCACGCAGAAATGCCGTCCCCAGGAGCCGTGCACTATAGCGCCATGAAGCAATAATGTATACGGTGTTTGCCCTCCTTAGCAGAAGTGCTTTATTATCATTAAATGCGGAATACTTCTTGGATGATAAAAGCAATTAGGTGTAAAAAAATAGGTAATGATCCATTCCATATTGCGTCCAAAAGATATGAAAATCCCTCATAAAATTATCACCCTAGCACAGAATTGGGCCTAAATATCTTTATAATGTAAGACAGAGAACTTTGCTTACAGTCGGAACATTTATAAGGCATTCAATTAGCCACCGGAGGGTTTCTTCGTATTCCCCAATTCTCCACGAGCACAGAGGCAATTACAGGAGATTCAAACTTTTTAAATTAAAGACGAAAGACAGGAGAATTTGGATAGAGCCTGTTTCCAGGTTCACCCTGCAACGTACGTGCGGAGGAAACTTCACGCCGATCAGGCTTAATTTACTGCACAATTTAGTTCAGAACCAGAACAAGGCTCTTCCTGTGCCTTTGCTGGAAGATCCTTCCGCGTGGGAAGGGGACGGGGACGTGATGTACTACCCTGTGAGCGGGGCCTGAGGATGCTCCCGCGAGGGGCTGGGGCAGGGTACCACTCCCCGTCCCCCTCCTCCTCCCCCCTGCAGCCCCCACCACCCCCGAAACACCCCTGAG
>VYZM01022960.1:155465-177961 GCA_013398915.1 Dromas ardeola | reverse complement strand
TGCCTTTAGCCAAAGCCGCTCCAAATGAACGAACCCTCCGCAATTATGGATGGGACTGCGTGAGAAGGGGGCCCTCTTCGGCAGCTGAGTGGAAGCAGATTAAGGCAGTGAGTGTGTTTATATGAATATGAGCTTAATCCACTCACCAGATCAATCAAAGCTGCAAGTGATGCTTTTCCCCTGGAGTGCCCCGCTGCTCCTGTGCCTGTTCTACATGGCTGCAGGAAGAGAAGCTCAGCAGCCGCCCTCCTACATCTGGACCCGCTTTATCTATGCAGGCCAGCCACGACCCTAATTTCCAACTATATTAACAAGCAATACCGTAGATTGCTACGAGGGACCTGTGGCTGTGCCAGGTGCGGCAGGATGGCCTCGCTTGGAGTTGGAGCACCAATAACATAGTTGGGATGTGAATCCTTGCAAAGCAGGGCGATTTAGAGATCCCTCTGCGTACTCCCGGTCACTTACCACATTTATGCTGAATTATGCTTCACTTACACAACCTCTAAGGTTGCTACTCCAGTGAGGCAAAGCCAGCTCTTATGCTAATGTGACTATTTGTTAGTTTAATAACTCTTCCTTGCATTTACTGTGCAGCTTAATATCGTCAACACTCCTTAATTTCGGTGTGAGAGTGCTTTTACAGTGAATTATAACGGTAGAGGTTAATTTGCAGAAATGCAACTCTCCAACAGGCCCGTACCCGTGGAGTTTGTCGCCGGAGAGATTTGTACGCCATCGCACCTGGCCTCACTCACACCCCAGGCTGCTTACCCGGTTACTTCGGCACCGGACCTCGTATTTGCCTTGGTCGTATCTACCCGTTAGTTCAGCGTTGGAGCAGGTCTGTGTTTCCAGATCACTCGTGAGCCCTCCTGAACCTCCCGAGACCCAGGTCTCCCCGCATCCCACGCCTGCAGGTCCACACTGCCTTACCTCCCAGGTGTGCTGGGGGGCAGGAGACCTTACAGAGCGGGCAGCATACAGGACACGAGCAGGGGGAGATTAACTGTGAATCGAAGCACTGGGTCATTTGAGCCAGTTCAGAACAAGGTTTAAGGATTTTAAGGGTCCCTGTTTGGAAATACACGTTAGTTGGTTGTCTGTGTCGTAAATCTCCCCATTTATCCTGCCGGAGCTGGATGAATAATTGAAGAGAGGTTTGTGGCTAATTGATTTGCTGATCAGTGGAAAGAAATCATGAATAATTTATTTGACGAATATTACTCAACCATCCATAAAGCTGGTCAGTTACTGAAAATAATTAGTTGCAAACACTCCATTTTTCAGCCGGCGGCTTTGTCCGCTTGCAAACGCGCCTCACGCTTCTCGCCCCCCAGCGTGGCTCCCCACGGATTTCTCCTAGGCACGGCGCAGGGGCCTGGGCACGTCACCATGGCTCTTCTGCGCCGTCCACGACTCCATGTGCCACCGGCAGGAGCTCTTTTCTGCTTCATCCTCGCATCGCAATGCTTCCCCTTCCTCCCCGTGTCCTTGCGACCCTCTGGGTTGCACCCAACTTTCCAAGTAGGGTTCAGCACACATCCTCCATGCGGCTTCAAGGTGTTTAGCGGCTTCGCTGGTGGAAGGGCAAAACACAAGCGCGTATGTGCGGGACGCCATCTGCTCCTGACTATTTTCAGGTGGCAGCTTTGCTATGTTTGTTTAGTCCCATAAAGGTACCTGTGCATCCAACCTTCAGGGCGGAGATACCGCCCCTTTCCTGCATGGCTGGGCTGGTGAAGGGATGGAGCAGAGCACAACGGAGGAGGAATATCCCACGCCGGCTTCCAGCCATGCCAAGAACCAGGCTCCCATTCCGTTTTTAAGTTTAAACCTTTAAGCAGGCCACATAAGGCCGTCTTTTTTTCCTGCACCTGTACGACTCCTGGTCCCCCCTTTGCTGGCGTCCCTTGCAGCGCCTCGCACAGAAAGCACAGCCACCTCCAATGGGTACCAAAAAAAAAAAAAAAAAAAGAGGGAAAAAAGATACTTTGGGGATTCTATAGGATTGCTATTTATTTTGCAGTTCTTGCATGTTAAGATTTCTGAGAAAACAAACAATCTCTGGAGGCTGGTTGATGTTCTTTGCCTTCTAGCAGAAATCCTGTCAGATTCTCCTGCGGTTCCCAGATCCGGCAGGGGCACCTCCCCTCCCTCCTCCTTTTCCACCCCACACAGGCACCCTCCCCCCTTGAATTAACAACATCTTTGCCCTGCAGCATCCTCTGAGCGACTTCCCGGGCTCACAGGCAGTCGCAAATTTGTTCTCTCCGTGGCTGGGGACACGGAGCAGCAGGATCCAGGAGCTGCCTGGCACGTGTCAGGCTGCTTTCGTTTGGGAATGAGAATATCCTCTTCCAGTTGAACCTGAGGCAATTCAGAAACCCCTGCGGAAGTCCTACTATGTTTAAGTTTAATGGAAATAGGACACTTGTCTGAGCGCACGAGCCTGATGTCCCCATTCGGGTGCAGAGAACTCCTTCCCCATGGGAACCCCATGAGTTTGTGCCGGCATCCGCAAGCCTTGAGTGATTTTGTGGAGGTCTCAGAGGATGCCCAGCCTCGTGCGGAGCCGGTGAACGCCCCTGAACGTGAGCTGGCGCTGCTGCTGTAGCCTGGGAGAGCTGCCGCCGCTGCTTTCTGCGCTCCCCGGCTCTGCAGGAAGTTCGCAGCCTGGGACCAGAGAGCTAATTTCATTATGCAATGTTTGTTGCCGGAGTCAGGAGCTTAATTATGTCTTTCCTTTTCTTGCTGGCTCTCAGCGAAAGCCACCCCTGCTCTGCTCTGCTCTGCTCTGCGTGATGCTCATGCCTGCGAGAAAGGGGGCTTGTCGCACAGCAGGGAGGTGGGGGATGGAGGCTGCAGATCCAAGGGTTTGCAGTGGCATTCCCTGCTTTGAGTGCTTACCTCTGGCTGCCGGTCGCTGCCGGCAGGCTGGGAATTTGCACGGGGTCCTTATGGCCCGGAGAGAGGGGATGCACGCAGTCCTCTGGGTCTGGGACCCCCTGGTGCCTCGGAGCATCCCCCCTCCTCGGGCTGCAGCATCTCTGTTGCTGCATGCGGCCCGTGAGGATCAGGATGCAGGCCAGGATGGCAGCTCTTCCAGGCCACTCCCAGCTGGTGCCGGGGGGACCATCCAACATCCATCTCCGTCCTTCTGTCCCTCTCTCGGGGCTGTCCTCCCTCCGCCAGGGACAGCTAACCCTGGCTCCTGGAGAGCCGGGGCTGCCAGCCCTGCTCCGCCACCTGAATTTACAGTGCTTTAATGTATTCCTCCCTTCCCCTTGCAGCAGATGCTCCGCGTAAATCAGCGCCGCACATGAGCCACGCCGCTCTACGCCAGCTGGGGCTTTTGGCCCTGGAAGGCTCCGCCATGGCCTGTGTCCTGGGTTGAGCGACACAGGACTAATTTCTCCTCTAATGCTGGGGAAAACTCCACTTTTGGGAGACTCTAGTGTCTGAATTTGTGAAAATATTGACTTTATAGCCAGCTAGGCTATGTGGGATTCAAGGTCTCGGTGTTTTCGAGCCTTGCCAGGTGCAGGGATGAGGAGGAGTGAGACCCTGGCATTTGACCCGGGCTGGCCAACGGGATTATTTCATACCATGAACGTCACATTCGATATAAATTAGAAACTTTGCTGCGTAGTCTCTCTCTCCCTTGATGGTGGGGGTCCAGAGAAACTCCTTGCCCTGGTGCCGGACCCCTGAGCCTTTCCCTTCCTCCTGAAGCCGTTGCGCTCGCAGGGTCCGACGTTTACTGTCCCCTGCTGGGAGTGCACGGCTTCCTGCTGATAGAATTGGCTGAGTATAATTCCTGTATATCTTATATTAGTATCAGGATTAATACTGGTTCTTTAGTATTACCGTTAATCATTTAGTCTTACCCTATTCAACCTATTTATATTTCAACCCTTGCATTTCCTTGCTTTCCCCGATTCCCCTTTCCGGGTGGGAAGGGCTCGTCGGTTGATAGAATAATCGTCTAAATGACAATAAATGGTTATGGGTTTTCTCAAACCATAACAGCCTCCAATAAGTACCGCGCGGCGCTAGCCCAGGACGGCGTGGCGTTAGCCCGCCAGCCCACGGGGCTCCTGCAGCCTGTGCCAGGCTCGGGTGAGCCAGGACGGTCCTCGGAGCAGTGGAGAGGAGATGTCTCCTGTGTGCGCATCCCTTCGTGGGGAAAAAGGGCGGTGAGAGAGACGTCCCGGATACCCACCTTACCTCCGTGCCTTTATCTTTGCAACCAGCTTTGGAGAGAGCCTGCCTGGAAGCAGCGGCGGCGACGCACGGGTATTTTTCACCTTGAGGTTTGCTGTTGAGCATGTTTAGGTGGAGGATGGGCTTAACGGCCCAGGCTTAGAAGAAAGAAGGGGGAAAGTTTGCTCAAGACAACCTAATTGGTCTTAATGAGACAGGAAGGGCTTTGTGCTGCAAACACCAGTGTTTGTTTTGTGGGTTTAATGCAATTTCTGGCTGGGTTTGATTACTCTGGGGAAGTCCTCTGGCCTAATAAACAGAGCCACAGGGAATTAGCACTGATCATTTCAGATGCTGCTCTCAACCCGAAGCAGCACAGCCTTCCAGGGTGGAAACAGAACCAGGGAAAAGGTAATTGCGAATGGATTCAATTAGCTCCCAATTACCAAACGGCTTGGGCTGCTCTTGGTGGGTGGGCGGTGGCCAGGGCTGGGTGCCCAGGGAGAGGGCACACTGGGGCAGTGTCCTCGAGTGGCGTGACACCGAGCACCTTTGGCCACCCAACGGGGGCTGATGCTCCCAAAGAGCCAGGAAATTGTCTGTGGAAAGCCTTGTGGGGTTTTTTTCCCCAGTTGATAACGCCGAAAGCGGTTGTTTTCAGGGCAAAATTTCTTTTTCAAAGCCTGGGCATTTGGATTGTGACTTTCCTAGAAAATGGTGTAATTCCCTCTTTCCTATAAACTGAAAAATGGGACCACAATGTGGTTTTGTGCCTGTGTTTTATCGGTATCTCCTTAAATGGAAGGGGAAAAAAAATGACTCTGAATCTCGCAGCTGCTGCTGAAAAAAGTGGTTCTCCAGAGGGCAATGTTTCCACCGAGAGGTTTCTTCATGCCTGCGAGCGGCTGCCTGTCCCTGCGGGCTTCCTGGGGTGCATCCCTGCCCAAATCTGCCCCAGGCGAGGGCTGGGGCGAGGAGGTGGCCAAGCTCATGATGGTGACGCACCTTCCCCCTGGCCACGGCCGAGAAACGCCCCCGAGATGCCAAGACCCGACATGCCTTGGGAAAAGGAGCGCAGGGATGGTGCCCAGCTCCTGCTGCCGATCTTGGCACCGCTTGCTGCCCCCTTGCCGGGCACCTCTCTCTGCTCGCCCCCCTGGAGACCCTCCCCATCGCGGTTCCTCCTGCTGCTGCCGGTGACAGGGGAGGGCAGGCACTGCCCTCAGAGGGACACCGACCATTTGAGTCAAGTGGCATCTTTTTACAGCAAGGGGAGCGGGGGCAGAGGGAAGCATTTGGTGAAAACCCAGCAGTTTCTTAGCTCTTGCCTTCCAGACAAGCAAAACGTGGAGGCAAATCACCGCCAGCCCTCCTTGCTTCCATCAGTAGGAGGGAAAAGAAAATGCTTATTGGTCTTTTTTTTTTTTTCACCTTTCTTTCTTTTTTTTCTCCTTTCTTTCTTTTTTTTCTCCTTTATTTCTTTCTTTTCTTCCCCTTGCAAACAAAACTCAATTGAAAAAAAAAAAGCCTCCCTCCCCCTGAAATTCCTTCCCCCTCCTCCAAATCCATCCCTGCAGACGCGGCGTGTGGCCCATACACGGCTCTGCACAGCTGCAGGGACAGGGCAAAGCCACCTCCCCGTGGTCCCCAGCCTGTCCTGGCCACTCGGCCACCTGCCAGAGATGTGCCAGCGCCCCAGGGACAGGCAGAGTCCTGGTGGCAGGGGCTGAGCATCGCCGAGGGGCTGAGTCACGGGGAAGCGATGCCTCTGCATCCCAGGGAACGTCATGGGAAGAGCGGAGAGGGAGATAAAGATTATTTATAGCTGCAAGAGCAATTATAGGGAGCTGGTGTAGAGGAGCTGGCAGGCTGCCGGCTGCACAGGAATGGTCACCCCTGGGAGGTGGTGGGATGGGGGTGCAGGAGCTCATGGGGGGCCAGGGGGGCAAGGCTGCTCCTGCCGGGGCTGGGGCATGCCTGAGAGTCTGGCTGGCTACGCTCCATAGGAAAACCGGGAATCTGCCTTTCCCGCATCAGCATGGCTCTGGGTTACGGTCCCCGGCTCCCCGTCACTCCGCTTCCCTCAGAGCCTGAAAAAATCCCCTGTGCTGTTTTCTTGCCCCCTTGGACCAGGGATTTGTTCTGCGCATCGCTTTTGCTTCCCAGATCAATCTGCCGCGTTTCACATTGATTGCTGTCTATTTTCCCCACTCTGGCTGTTGGTGGATTTTGCTTTTTATTGCTAATTACTCTTCTTGCTCCTCCGTGAGGCAGGGGGGGGGAATACTTCCCAGTTCATTTTTAACTGACGTTAAGGATGTTAAGCAATATTTACTAGAGATAAATATTTTTAAATGAGGGGGGCCTGGACAGGCTTCTGGTGAGTGTTTTGGCTTGCCAGAGGATGGTGATGCCCTGAAATACTCCCTCATACCCAAAGCTGAGACGAGGCCATGGTCTCACTATGCAATTTATGGTTGGGGACAGAATGGCTGTGTAAGGAATGCCTAGCTGGAGGCCACGCAGGTGGGAAAACAGCTCCCCGCAGAAGCTCAGGCAGCTGCAAACTTGGCTTATATTTCATTTCAAGTGCCTTGAAGGTTCCTGTTTGATTTCTGGGAGGATTTCAGACCGAGAGCTAACAGGGGTACAGTTGAGGTAGAATCATAGAATGTGTTGGGTTGGAAGGGACCTCTAAAGGTCATCTAGTCCAGCCCCCCTGCAGTGAGCAGGGACATCTTCAACTAGATCAGGTTGCTCAGAGCCTCATCCAGCCTGGCCTTGAACGTCTCCAGGGATGGGGCCTCCACCACCTCTCTGGGCAACCCGTGCCAGTGTCTCACCACCCTCAGTGTAAAGAACTTCTTCCTAATGTCTCATCTAAACCTGCCCTGCTCTAGTTTCAACCCATTGCCCCTCGTCCTATCGCTACCTGCCCTTGCAAACAGTCCCCTCCCCATCCTTCCCGCAGGCCCCCTTTAGGGACTGGAAGGGGCTCTAAGGTCTCCCCGGAGCCTTCTCTTCTCCAGGCTGAACAACCCCAACTGAACAAAGGCTCAACAAAGCCCAGGGTGCATCTAGGGCTCTCTGCAGGGCACTTGCTGGGCCTTTCAGGAGAAGCTGGGATGGTGCTGGTTGCTTTGCTCAGCGAGGAGGAGAGGTCCCAAGGTGGGAGGAAGGGCAGGGGAAGGGGGACTGGCACGGACCGTAAGGATTGCAGCACCATGGCCGTGGGAGGCAGGGCAGTGGGCAGGCAGCAGCACGGTCCCAAGGAGGATGAGCCGCCCAGAAATGGCTTTGGAGGCAACGGATGGCCTTTCAATGCATTTTAGAAAGAGACAAATGATTCAGGCCCAGAGCTGCAGAGGAGCAATTTGGATAACAAGAACTTCTGTCTGATGAGATAGATCTATCAGCTGAGGTTTATTAATCCGAAACCCTGGCTGAAGCTGTCAAGTCAATCAAGGACCGGAGCTGCTGGCCTTGCTTCTCGCCCTGCCAGTCAGCCCGCTTGGCGAGGTGAATGCACGGGAAGGCTCTGCACATCATTCCCTGGGGGTTTTATTTTAGCCATTGGAAAACCTTAAAAAAAAAAAAAAAAGGGGGTTGGGAAACGTGACCAAAGTCTCCGTTAAAAGGCTGCAAGCCCCAGCTTCAGAAATTAGGCAAGGCTAGTTTTATGGTAGGCGGTTTGACCTTCCTTCTGCCCCCATTTACATTACGATGCAGTGTTTAGTTAACCGATCACTTACTCCTTCCTCCTGGGGCTTTTCTCTCATTCCAGTGCACATGGAGCAAAATTAAAGTTGCGCAGGAACCACAAATCTGGCCTTTCCCGACATTTGAGTACTTAACTTGCCGCCTGAGCAATATGTTTTGGGATTTTTTTTAACAGAGCTTTTTGTCCGTAGTATCTTAAATAATTCGGTATCAGTTCCATTCCCACAGAATTCATCGGATAATTAGCTCTTGGTTATAAACGAGAAGCATATAGCATCATTACCTTGCCTCCCCTAACGCAAGGCTTTGCCTGTCGCCGCGGTTCGGTTTTTCTATTAAGAGCAGGCTGGTTGGTAAATGCCCCAGGAGGCTTCTCTTGATTCACATGCCGCAGACCAGGCTTCTATATTAAAAACCCATTTAAAGTTCCCCAGCAAAACGCGTGAATTAGAGAAGTTAGATTGTATTAATCCTTTCGCGAATGTCCCAAGGATGAGCAAGCCCGGGATGCTGCTCTCTGTTCCCATACGCCGCTCCGTGCTGATGTGCGCTAATATTCCCGGAGAGGTGGAGATATCGCTGTCGAGCGGTGCTCTTCCAAATAGGTTAGTGGAGCTTTGTGCAGGGAAAACGGGTTTATTTTCTGCGGAGAGGATGGTGAATTTGCATCTCCGTGAATATTTTGCCCTCGCAGGAATTTTTCCGTTGTGGGAGTAATAAAATCTTCTCCTGGGTAAACTGCTCCAACCGCCTCACCTGTGGGATGTGCCTCCCTGACCCTCGCGGCCTCATCACGAAGAGGCTGGCAGGGAAACTCTGGCCTGGCCAAAAGGATGTTGTTAAAAGGCGAGGAGTGAAGACAAGCCATCCATGCTCTGTGGCATGGCTGCATCGCACATACAGCCGGGCTGGAGGCGACCGGTAGGACGGGAAAAGCTGCCCAGCATCCACCTGAGATTGAAAATGCCACAGCAGCTGGAGGATTTTGTATTCCTCCCCAAATCCCCCAGCAGCTGGAGCCAAGGAGGGGAGAGTCGTGAATTGTAGCTGCAATGGAAGACACTGCTCTGGAAAGGAGCAGATAATCGCGGTGGTGATGAACTGCATGAATCATTCAGAGGGATGTAATCTTGCGCCATATGTTATGTGTCAGCACGTGGAGAACATGTCGCATCCATTAGGATAATAATTGCGTAGTTCATCTTTTTTTTTGGCAAAAAAAAGTAAAAAAAAATACCCCGTTCTCTAGACTCAGCAGCACTTGCAGGGCAGAGGTAGGCTGCCCGTAGCACTGCCTCCCTACGGCGGAGGGACTGGGTACCAAGGGCAGGCACTGGGGGAAGCGTCGGGCTGTGTGGAAGGATGGGAGAGGAGAACAGCCGGGTGGGAAGGGAGCTGGGGACGGGGGGAGGATGTACTGCTTCAGCCGGCCAAGAGGGCGAAATAAAACATGAGCTTTTCTGTGGGCATCTGCAAGGAGGTCAGGATGGATGCCAGGCCCTGGGTATAGGAAAGCCAAAGGCTTTTGCACACTCACATCTTCCTCATTTCCAGCCAGATATATCACAGAATCACGGAATGGCCGGGGTTGGAAGGGCCCTCTGGAGATCATCTAGTTCAAGCCCCTGGCAGAGCAGGGTCACCCAGAGCAGGTGGCACAGGAACGCGTCCAGGCGGGTTTGGAATATCTCCAGGGACGGAGACTCCACCACCTCTCTGGGCAGCCTGTGCCAGGGCTCTGCCACCCTCACAGGAAAGAAGTTCCTCCTCATGTTGAGATGGAACTTCCCATGGTCAAGTTTGTGCCTGTTACCCCTTGTCCTGTCCCTGGGCACCACTGAGAAGAGCCTGGCCCCATCCTCCTGACACCCACCCTTTCAGTATTGATAAGCGTTGATAAGATTCCCCCTCAGTTGTCTTTTTTCCAGACTGAAGAGACCCAAATCCCTCAGTCTTTCTTCATGAGAGAGATGTTCCAGTCCCTTGATAATTTTTGTACCCTTTGCTGTCCCCTCTCCAGCAGTTCCCTGTCCTTCTTGAACCGGGGAGCCCAGAACTGTATGCAGTGCTCCAGTACTGTGTCCAGCTAATGTCCCAGCCTCCGAATTTTGTTAAGCCTTTTCTGTGAGATTAATCCCCCCTCCGGCCCCGCTGCTAGAAATGCCCCCCTTGCCAGGGTTCTGCAGCAGTGACGGCTGCTCCTGCCCTTCCGCGGCTCCCTGCAGGGCTGTGCTGGAGAGCTTTGAGGAGCAGGACGGGTGGCGTGGGCAGGGGGCTGTCCCCAAAGGACCCCACGCTCCCCGGGCAGCAGAAGGGGTGACGGCACCTGCAGCCGAACCACCCTCCCAAGGTGCGCCGGGTGCCGCGGCTCCGGGCAGGAATTAGTTTTCATTAGCAGTTTTCCAGGCTTTTAGGCAGCCAAGCAGCCATGCCTGAAAGGCTCTGGGGTGAGCTGTCATTATGGCACAAAGGTAGCTAAGCTCCCAAATCCTATTAGTGGAAAGGGAAGAGACGGCTGTGAATGGCCTGAGGCAAGACAGCATCCAGCTGTGACAGCCAGGGAAGGGCAGCATCACCTTCCCGCACACACCAAGCCCGATGGTCTCTTCTCCCCTGGGAAAGCTGACCCGCTGCAGCCCCCATCCTTCCAAAACTACGCAGCATCCCTGGTACCCGCCGTCCCTGCTGGGGACTGCCCGTACTGCCCACCTCCTGCCAAGGTGCCCCCCCCCGGTTTCTCTGCCCGCTCCCCGCCCCATGAATGCCTTTATACATCAGGGAGCTAAAATCCAGCTCCCCTGTCAAGCAAAGCCGTGGCTGTGGCTCTCCTGCCGGCATACATTGGCTTGGCGGGCGAAGGTTACTGTGCACATTAACTATATTCAGCCTTTCAGGTTTTTTGTAAGACACTTGATTCGAGCATTACATGACATTTCGATTTTAAAAAAGTAGCGCTGCCTAACATCAATAAAGCATAAGTTAAGAGGCAGAAAAATTGGCCGGGCTGGGAATTGCCATCAGCAGGGAGTTGCCATCATCCACGGCTGCCGCCGTGAGCCCGGGCAGGCCTCTGGGCTGTCCCACGCCGTGGGCAGGCAGCGATGCCCTGCGTCCAGGAGCAGTCCTGCGGGCACGCACGGGCCCTGGCACACACGCGCAGGGATGCTCGAGAGGACGGGGACACGTCTTCACTCCAGGGGACTGAAAGAGAACTCTCGTGCCCTCCTGTTTCGTGCTGCCCGTCCCGCCGCCCGTCCCTCCTGCCCGTCTTGTGCAAGTCCCGCTAACGAGGCTTGCCGAGATGCTTCCAATTTCACGGCTCTAATTTATCCTCCCTGCTCCTCCTCCTCCTCTCCAGCGGCATAAGCCCATAAGGCTTTTAAAAGCTCAGCGGCACTGGGAGACCTTCAAAGAGACACGTCCCCTGCAGCGAACGGGCACCGGCGCCTCTTCTTTCCAAAAAAAAAGTGAGAGATGCCAAATCCCTTCTGAAAGGAGAAGCCCCGTGGGGCAGAGCTGTGCGTGGGCGTTGCCAGCTGGCCCTGGGAAGCCGGGATGGGTTGTGGGGCACCCCGGAGGTGGTCTGCTGTCCCCAACACCAGGATCCCTTGGGGGGACACAGCATCCCCCTGAGCCGGGGGTGCCTCTGCTCAGCTCACACGCCATCGCCCTCCGCACTCCAGCACTGATTTTTAGGTCCGAAGGGCTGAAAATAATCACACAAGGGAAACGGTGGGCTGGCTTCTCTTTCCAAGCAATTTTTATCCTTCTCTGATTGCCTGGAGTGTCCCTGGGACATTCTAGTGATAAACTGCCAAAAAAAAAAAAAAAAAAAAAGCTAGAGGTGTTTGCCATTTCTGTATCCTTCTTACCGGCAGAGCATTGCAAAGGACTTACCAAGCCACCCCACACGACACGGGGGAACAGCGGCTGTCCGGCATCTCCAGCTCCCAAACTGGGAGGACTGGGAAATTTTTTTCCTTCTCCAGAAATTCCAGCAGAAATTCGAAGAAGAAAATGCCGTTGCACAGAAGCTCCGTGGCTGGAGCTGTAGAGCGAGGAGTTTCCCAAGGAAACCCACACGTGTCGGAAACGTGTGGGGCTCCCTTTGGAGTCCAGCACCCAGCCCAGGGTTTTGGGGAGCAAACACCAACCTCACACCACCCAGAGCCCCTTTGCCTTTGCATTTCCCACCCTGAGGGTGCAGTCGGAGCTGGGAGCAGGGGAGGATGAGAGCACAGCCCGCTCCGGTGAGCTTTCTGAGGTTTTCCGCATGTTATACTTTCCATCAAGTGATTTTCACCACCCCACCCCCCCCCCACCCCACCCGAGCAAGTTCGAGGGGGAACGTGGCGCGCGGCAAAGCATTACAATAAAATGGAATTATTCTGGCGGGAGAAATTTTTCTCCTCCCCATCCATCAAGCTTTCTGCATCTCGTTCCAAAGCAAAGAAAAAATCACCCAGCGATCCATCAGAAAGGGGAAAAACTATAAAAACCTCCAAAGCGGGTGTGCTGGACGGGGTGCTCAGGCTGGATGCTGGGCTGCTGGACCCCCCCGGCCACTGCCAGCCCATCCCCCTGGTGTCGTGCCCATCTGACCCCAGCGCCAGGTGATTTCTGACAAAATAATCTGCAGGAGAATAGCTGATGTGGGCTATTTTGGAGCAGGACAGTCCCGGGTGAGGCTTCTTCCAGGGGAAGGTTTATTTTGCCCCCGTGGGGGCGGGAGGTGGGATGGTGTTGCAGAGATTGTGCTCTCCGTACCGGAGAAGAGTCGCCTGCAAAGATGAATTTCCTATCGATTTCTACAGCTAGATGCCCAGCCTCCTGCAATTCCTTATCAGGGAGCTGAGCAGCACACGGTGATGGGAAATTCAAGCACGGAAGGCTTGAACTGCAGAGGGGCTTTCTGAAAAACCAGGCGAAACTCATTTTGGCGCGCGCCCCATAGAAATAACTTGGGTTTTGTCCGCAATATGGGGAAATGAAGCAAATCATTGCCCTTCCCTCCTCCACCCCCCCAAAAAAGTCATATTGAATCGGTCAGACTTTGTGAAATTGGAATGAAACGGAATATAGTTTGTATTTTTACATGGTTTTCCCCCAGAAAAGTCTCTGGGGAAAAAAAAATGAGTCAAAGATTTGACAAAGTCCACGGAGATAGATTTCATTTAGAAAGCAGAAATCTGAATTTTGACCCTAATTAGATATTCGACTGTGTCCTACCTAAGCTTAGGCCCTGAAAACTCAATTTTAGCCTTAGGGAAGTCCAGATCGCACCGCCCATCCATCCTCCGCACCATCACACCCAAGAATGACGGAGACAAGTGGCTGGGATGTGCCTGGATGTTCCTGCTTGGGACATTTGGGGATTGTGGAGAGCCCATGAGGGCTTCTGGGCATGGCCAGGGGATGCTCTGGACCCCAGACCTCCATTTCTTCCCAAGCTCTCTCCGGATCCTCCTGCCCTGCTTTATTCTGCCTCCTTCGCAGGTGCACCCGCTCCTTCTCCAGCCCCCACCAGTTTGCACAATGGGTTTTTTTGCCTGCGTGTACTGGGGTTTGCTAAAGTATAAAGGGAACGCCACCGGGACGGAGGAAAACACTCTGCTCTAAAAGGGACAAATGGGGAGATGGGGAGCTTTGTAGGGTACGTGTTTCTTCTTTCTTCTGGAGTGAGATTATACCCGAATTCACATCTTCCTCTGGAAGATTTTCATGGAATAGCATTTTTTGGATGAAACGACTGTGTCAAAATATGTCCAGCCAACTCTATTCTGCTTTACCACATCTGTTTTGTCTGTGAATACTGCTGCTCTCAACAGACCAGGGACTTTCCATTCCAGGGTTGGTTTTTTCTTGGCCTAGAAAAGGTCAAATTCATAGAGTTTGTTTGTACTTTGTAGAAGAAGCTGTATTGGACTTGGCATATGTCATGAGGAGTGGAGGAAGCAGTGAGATGTGGCTCCGTGGCCAGATGGGTGAAGGGCTGGGGGATGGGACGATTCAGCCCACAACAGCCCAGAGCAGAGCACTGAGTGGGGACCGAGGTGACTCCAATGGTGCTGGGTCCCCTCACTGTTCCCTCCTACCACACAACCCAGCCGGGATCTCTACCCCCCACCATTAGATCACAGAATCACGGAATGGCCGGGGTTGGAAGGGCCCTCTGGAGATCATCTAGTCCAAGCCCCTGCCAGAGCAGGGTCACCCAGAGCAGGTGGCACAGGAACGCGTCCAGGCGGGTTTGGAATGTCTCCAGAGATGGAGACTCCACCACCTCTCTGGGCAGCCCGTGCCAGGGCTCTGCCACCCTCACAGGAAAGAAGTTCCTCCTCGTGTTGAGATGGAACTTCCCATGGTCAAGTTTGTGCCTGTTACCCCTTGTCCTGTCCCTGGGCACCACTGAGAAGAGCCTGGCCCCATCCTCCTGACACCCACCCTTTCAGTATTGATAAGCGTTGATAAGATCCCCCCTCAGTCGTCTTTTTTCCCGACTGATAAGACCCAAATCCCTCAGCCTTTCTTCCTGCGAGCGACGTTCCAGTCCCCTAACCATCTGGGTAGCCCTTTGCTGTCCCCTCTCCAGCAGTTCCCTGTCCTTCTTGAACAGGGAAGCCCAGAACTGGACACAGTACAGATGCCCTCGTTAGTGCTGCTGGAACCACAATGCTGATTACGGCTGCTGACCCCAGTGGGGCTTTTGTAGAGGCAGATAAGGAGCCACACGCTCCATCAATTCTATCCCGGCGGATGCCTTGGGAGCGCTTCAGCGCCATCCATTCCTGGCTTTTCTGTTCAGTCCCAATGGCTTCTGCAAATCTTGGGGACCAGCCACAATCACTGTGCTTGCCCAGTGTCCACAGGTGGTGCGGTGCTGCTCCCCAGCCAAGGAGACCTCCCACCCACCCGCTGGTGGCTTCATGGCTGCTCATGGTGCATGGGGGGGGCTCCAGTTGCAGACATCGGATCCCACCAGTTAGCTAAGGGCAGTCCCGTAAAACATGGGCAGAAGGAGCAGACTATCAGTGACGCCAGAAATCTCAATCCTTGCCTTGCAAATGGTTGACTTGGTGTCTTAAGGGTTTCTTCCCTGCTCCTGGAGCTCCGGGTGCTGCCCGCAGTACGGTTCCTCTCCCTTTGAGCCACGGTTGCTTGCGCGGTGCCAGCTGGCAGGAGTTCATTTTGACAGCCCATATCTGTCAGCAGCCAAATACCTTGAACTCCGGAAGGTATCACTGTAGATAGTAAAGAAAAAAAATAAAAAAGAAGAGGTGTCCTTTCAAAGAACATTTTTTCTTAAAAAGAAAAGAAAGCCTTAAGCCTTTTTCCTGTTTTTTATGTTGGATTTAAAAAAAAAAAAAAGTTTAAAAGTCAGTGCTTTTTGCTTTGTTCTGTATAAAGCTCTTCTTAAAAATCATTTTTCAGAGTGGGTCTTTGCCCCCCCGCAGCAATGGTTCTCAGGGCCAGGCTCTGCGTCAGCACCACCCTGCTTTTTCTGGGTGCAGAGCTGGGCAAGTCAACAACTCTCTGCTCTTCTGCTCCTCTGACAGTTCTGAAGAGTAGGAGTGATCTGTCGTGAATATTTTGTGTCAGTGTCAACACAACATAACACTTCTTCAGACTTTTTGGTGGCTTGGAAATACCAAATAAATTAATGATGTCATTTACCATTATGCAAGGAACCGTTTCCTTGAATCCCAAATGAGAGAGGCTTTCAGATGTGACCGGTTTGTCACTAGTCTTTACATTTTCCTTTGAACGCAACTAATAATTCTGTTGCTTCAAATTAGAAAAGCAAAAGGAAATATTACATATGGGGTGTTTTTTTCGCAACTGAACACTTCACCATTTTTTTCTCTTTTCTGGGGAGAGGGGGCAAATCCAACTTCCCAAATTCTCCTCCAAGACATTTGGTGGAAGGTTTCCGCCGGCTCTGGGCAGCAATGCATGGGAACCCTTAGCTGGGAACATGATGCTGGGAGCCGTGCCATTGCCTCCCCTTACCACCAGTGCCCCTCCATCCCCTCCATCCCCTCCATCCCCTCCATCCCCTCCATCCCCTCCATCCCCTCCACCTCCTCCATCTCCTCCATCCCCTCCATCCTCTCCATCCCCTCCATCCCTCCCATACCCTCCATGGCCTCTCCCAGCCAGCCCTGGNATCACCTCCATCCCCTCCATCTCCTCCATCCCCTCCATCCCCTCCATCCTCTCCATCCCCTCCATCCCTTCCATACCCTCCATGGCCTCTCCCAGCCAACCCTGGGGAAATGCTGCTGCTTCTCAGAGGTCACAGGTGTGTATGCCATAGGAACCTCTGTGCCTACCAAATCTGCTCTCAGATAAGCAAATACACATTAATCTAATTACCAGTGTCCTGTAAGAGCAAATATTTAGCTAGTGAAATCAAGGTAAGGAAAAAAGAGCTAGTTTAAAATAGAGACGAGAAGACTTTATACGAATGCCATCCTTCCCAAAAGCAATGTCCTTCTCTGAGCTCACAGAGTTGTTGTGTCCCCAGCAGGGCATCTCTGCCTGGCTGTGTATCTCAGCACACTGGAGACTGAGCACAAGGAACCTTGACCTAACTTTGAGCCCCAAACCCAGCGATCACCTGCTTTCGCATCGCCTCCCTCCACGGATACCACCATCCCTGGCCGAGCCAGCCCTGGGGAACGCATAGACCCCCCACCCTGCCGCAGGGCAGCCTCGCGTCCAGCTTGTACGGTTGCTTGGCTGTGGGCAGTGCTGAGTGCTCTTGCTCCAGTCCCCCTGGCCATGGTGCGGATGGCTCCTCACCAGACACTTCCTTGCGTTGGCTCCTGCCCATGTCCCTCATCACCTCTCATTCCCCGGGGCTCATTTCTCCCTCTCCATAGGTACGTGCAGCTCCAGCATAGGACCCTCATGGGTGTTACTGGTGAGAACTGGTTAGGACATTTTTATTGGGAAGTGAATGTGAGGTCTGTAGTCAGAAACCCCCAGTCATCTGATGAAACTCTTTTCAGTGGTGCCCAGTGACAGGACAAGGGGTAACAGGCACAAACTTGACCATAGGAAGCTCCATCTCAACACGAGGAGGAACTTCTTTACTTTGAGGGTGGCAGAGCCCTGGCACAGGCTGCCCAGAGAGGTGGTGGCGTCTCCGTCTCTGGAGACATTCCAAACCCGCCTGGACGCGTTCCTGTGCCACCTGCTCTGGATGACCCTGCTCTGGCAGGGGCTTGGGCTAGGTGATCTCCAGAGGGCCCTTCCAACCCCGGACATTGTGCGAGTCTGTGAAACCTCACGCTTTTTATCAGCACTCAGCCTTTTTATCAGCACAAAAAGCAATTGCTGTTTGTGCTCACAGAGCGGGACCAAGCAGCCCCCTGTGCCAGAGGTGACTCTTGGGAGGCATGAGCCTTTCCAAGGCTGCCAGAGCCAGAGCGCACCACCTCCTCGCGGCCAGAGGCAGGGGCAGAACAGGGTCTGAGCTGCTGCTCGGCCCCTGTGCATCGCTCAGATGTGCCAACATCTCCCCTGGGAATTATTGTTATTGGGCTGTGCTGGCTCGACTCGTTAAGCTTGACGTTTTCCACCGTGCGCTTCAGGTCTCTCTGGAGCTCCAAATGACACCTCTCTGAGGGTTAGAAGAGCCATTGCTCTGCTGCGTTCCCTGCAGGACCCGCTCCCCACGTCCCTTCCGGACCCCAGGCAGTGAATGTGAGGGACTGTCCGTAGGGAAAGCGAGAGCGGAGCCTTTCCCACGGGACTGGCCTTAACTACACACTAAATTTGGGTTAATTATGAACACACGCTCTGAGATAAAACTTGAAGGAAGAGCGGAGCATCAAATACACAATGAATCTAATTAACGTGAACACAGCTAATTAGATTTGAATCTGCTCACAATATTGCGCGTGTGCTTGAAACTGCCGGCTTTATGGGAGTAATTAAAAAAAGTTAAGTAGGGTTGGATTCACAAATTAAGCAGCCCCGATGATTTCCTTTTAAGCATGTGGTCTTTCCATATATTGTTGTTTTATTTGATTTCTTGAAGAAACTGTTAGTTGTGGACCATTTATTCCTCCAGAAGCTGACAGATTTGAGCTCCCAGAGCTGTCACCGCTCTCGGCACAGGGAGATGGGGATTTGCAGGAGGAGCCGGTCAGCACAACCCTTAAGGGGGAAAAAATGCCTGTTGCCTGGGAAATCACCTGCAGAGCAGCCAGGGCAGGAGCCCAGAGGCCACTTGGCCAGCCAGGTTGGGGTGGTCAGATCTAAACTTCTCCCAGCCTCCCCCCCGGTGGCTTCCCACGGTTGTGAATGATGGAGATCGAGGCAGGTCCTGCCCATTCAAGCTGTCCTCCCTGCCGTGAGCCTGCCCTGCTCCTGAGGCTGGACCACGGCTGGTGAGCACACCTGGGTGGCACTGGGAGGTGGTGGACAGGAGCTTCCCAGGGCCAGCCCAGGTGATGGGAATCAGGCTGGGGCAGGGCTGCTGGGGGATAAAAGGCAGCTCCAGGCTCACAGAGAGATTTTGGGGGTGGAATCAGGACTGGGAATGTGGTATAGGCTCTCAGGAATAATTGGAAGCTGCTGCGAGGTCCTGACATCAGCTTATGGGATGCTGTAGGGAGAGAAGACGGTGAGTTTATGGCTGAGAAAATAGTGTTTTGCTTCTTCCTATGACATCTGGAAATGGTGAGTACCTGGGTGTTAAGCAGCCTGCTGGGGCAGCTCCTCTCCCTGCGAGAGAGCAACCAAAGGACGAAGGCTCTTGGAGCTCTGTTGGGGTGGGCCTGGAGGTGGGGAGGCTCCTGGAGAAGGGCTGCGTGGGACAGCCAGGGAATTCTGCTAGTCCCTCCAAAACATAGCACAGCTCCTGGGGTCCCTTGCAGTCTACTGGCTAGTGATGGAGGGGGCCTCTGTATGCCGTGGAAGTACATACATTAAATAAGATGTATCACATATGTTAAAAGGGCTTAGCCCCTAATGAAATTGGACTATCCTGAGTCCTTACAAGCTGTTTCTTTGGCAATTTATTTGATTTTTCTTCATCAGTTTTAAAGGAGGAGGGAATTGCGCCCTTGGTCTGTGTTCCATGCTTCTGACTCCTGCTTCTTCTTGCTGTCACGTAAAGATGTGGTCTGGTTTAGGCTCCTGACAGCCTCTTTGTAGCTGGAAATCCACCATGGCTGAAGCCTGGTTAAAGATTGTCCTTGTGTTCCCATCCTCTGGCCAGTGGGACTGGGGGATCCAGTCTGGACCGAAGCCCTGCACGCACCCTGCACAGCCCCTGCTGTGCATTTCCTGCCCCATCCCTGCTGCCTTGGGAGCCTTCTGCCTGGTTTTGTTGTGTGTAGTACCTGGAGAAACAAAAAAAAAAAACGTGTTTTTTTTTATTCAAACTGTTTACAAAGCGGAGGAAATGAAGTGCAGGGTGGGGGAGAAAGCAGTGGAAACTTGCCTGGGAATTTTGGATACTAGTACATCCAGCAGAGGCAGTTGGCTTTACTTAATTAAAATGAGCGTTGTGCTGAAATACCTAATTAGATTCAGGCACCTGTAGCCAGACAACTGCAGTATTATGCGTTAGCTGTCGTGGCAGAGACATCGCTGCTGCACTCAACGGCTCTCGCCTGGCACTGTGTCAGGTGGCTGCCCAGGCTCTGTTGGTCTTCTTCATGCCGGGCACAGCTTCTTGCAGGTCAGAAGCAGGGTGCTGGTGCTGTGTCCCCCTCCTGGGGACGCTGGAGAAAGCGTTGCATCCCTTGGTCATGGCGCAGGGGGGCTGCTACATGCTCCCAAAGCTGAGATAGATGCGTGTCACCTCTGCCCGCTCCATCGTGGTGCCCTCCCCTCAGTGTTCTCTGCCCTTCAGGCAAACCACTTCTCGGGCTGCAGCTTGTCACCCAGGTTGTGCGTCGTGTCGCTTCCCGGGGCACGTGCCTGCCACAGCCCTTGGTGCACCAGGTCCAGGTGGCATGTCCTGCAGTGCTTCTGGGAACAGTTTTCCAGCACGGGGGGGGAAAAAAAAAAATGAGCTTGACCTTTTGCATGCACTTCTCTCAGCCAGAGTGTCTGAAGGTTTGGCTGAGCAGGAAAGGTCTTCTGACACCATCCTGGTAGCCAGCACTCAGTGGGCACTGAGACAGGCCATAGCTGCAGCCATGGATTTCAGAAAAGTCAAGTTTTTAAAACTCTCAGCCCCCAGATCAGAGGCTGGAAAAGCTGGATCCATGGGACCCACCCCCTGTTGGAAAAGTTCAGCTCACACAGACATCTCCAGGGCTGCAAGGAGCTGGAGCAGGCAGTGATGTACCTGCCGGGCTACAGTCAGGCATGCTGCATACGTGGTCCTGGGGGTGGAGGGTGGTCTCTGCTTGAGCCGAAATGGCCATGTGGCTACGCGCAGACCCTTGGGTTTGTGTCACTGCCTGCCAGTATGGTCCTTCCAGCTCTGGCACCAGATCCCAGGACCTGCCACTTGCAACCTGCAGTGATGGCTGCTTATGGGATGCTGGCACGGCACACACACCATCACAGCATCCTGCATCGGACCCCAGAGACCCTCCAGACTGGGTCCCAAGCTGGGACCACTGGGAGAAAGGTCTCCAGGGCATGGCTTGAGTGGCTGAGCTCAGCTGTCTCTGCCAGGCCAGCTGCGTGGGAGCTTGCTGGGGTCAAGACCAGGAGAGTGCCAAGTGCTGACGTGCAGCTTTATTGTATGATCGATCCAGGGACGGAGAGAGCTGGGAGTTAATGAAGCCAGCCCTGGAGTTAGACAGGTGAGAATTGCTCGCGTTCCCTTAATGGGGATGAATCACCAGCGATGCCTTCCCGTTCCTTACTGCCCGGGCGAGATGGATGGGCTCCCCCGCAGCCCCCAGCCCTGCTCAGGAGGTGCCACAGGGGTACGATGCAGCAGGGTGCCTGTCCCAGAAGCTGGAAGAAGAACAACCACCCCTCCTGGGGAGATGGGACGCTGTGCAGGGAGCAGCAGCCAAGCCACAGTTTTGGGTGCTGAGAGGGAGAATGAAACTCCCCTGAGCCACCAGAGCAATTTCATGAGTCACTGAGTCCTGAATTCCACTCCAACCCACCCATCTGTCATGACTTGGCTGCAAGAGAGAGCCATGAATGAGTGATCTTCCCACACAGAGCAGAGCAGAAACAGACGGGAATACGCCCCGTATTTTCAAAGTGGAGGTTTTGATTACCACGGAGCACAATAACTGACAAGCGCCTCACGGAGTAATTATTGTTGTGAAAGTAAAACCACCACCGCTTGCTGTTGAATGCGCTGCGAAAGCACAAGATGCAACACCAGAAAGGGATGTCTACTTGCAGCGTGGCAAGGAATGCATCCTGGGAGGAGGAATCTGGGGTCTAATGGGGAGAGGGAGATGTGGCCACAGAGCATTGAAGCCTTCGCCTCTGCAGGGCGTGCAAGTTCCTCCGGGAACCCAGCCACAATGTGGCCAGGCTCCAGCAAAAGACCCTGTAGATCATTGTAATGTGACCATGTCTTACAACCCCACCGTGTGCGTAAGAAAGGGATGTTTGAGATCGGCTGAGCCTTGTCCTTTTAAAAATTGTGAGCTGATCTATTTCCCTGTTTGAAGACCTCTGCCGGCTCAGTGATGCTCACAAACCCCTGTGCCGGCAGCGGTGGATGAGGAGGCTGGAGGAGATGGATGCGTGTTCCGCTCCTCGTGTCGAGCCCTCTCCCTCCCGTCAGCTGCGCAAATGGGAGTTATTGCCACAGCACTTCCCAGTCTGCTTGGATCCAAAAGCACATCAGTACTTATTTTGTTTAATTTGCGCTCGGTCTCCCGCAAGGAGCTTCTTACAGTTCTATCCCCAAAAAGATGTGCAGAGGAAAAGGTCAGCTCTTCAGGGCCCAGCACTTTATAAAGCCCGTAGCGAAGGCATATAATATTGCAGCCAGAGTAGAACTGGTTTCTCTCTTAGCGACCCCCCCCCTCAGGTCGCTGGTGTGTTGCCATTTCTCTCCATTTCAGCCGGTTCCTGGGGGAGGGGGGGGCTCGGTGGGGCGCAGAAAGCCTTGCTCTCAAGAGGACTCCCAAGCGTGACGTTGGGATATAACTGGGTTTGGAAGTGACATTTAACCCTCCTTGCTCACAAAGGCTTTGCTAGTGGCAAAGTGATATATCTGGGGGGGGGGGATGGGAAAAAGTAATAAATCCCCTCTTCATGGCTCAACAAACAGCTCACTCGTTCAGCTTTTACTGCTTGGGTGGTACCAGGCAATTTTGGAACCAATCCCCGTCCAAAGTCCATTTCATTTCAGAGCAAATCAAACTCTGGTTGTTTTCTTCCAATTGTGTTTCTGGCTTGTGAGGAGCTGAGACCTTTCCAAACAATGCTCTTTCTCTTGAATGCTGATGAATACTGGGGTTTACGGAGCTATCGGAGATCTTCCCAGCAGACTCAATGTACTGGGCTTTCTTAAAGCTGGGGGGGGGAATATTTATTTATTTTTTTTCCCTTCCTAGCTCTGGATGGTTCCCTCCATGCTGCTGCATGTAGTGCTGAGACCCCCAAAGACATCTTTG
>VYZM01022960.1:137116-154284 GCA_013398915.1 Dromas ardeola | reverse complement strand
GGGAGACCTTAGAGCCCCTTCCAGTCCCTAAAGGGGGCCTGCAGGAAGGATGGGGAGGGACTCTTTATTGGGGAGTGGAGGGATAGGACACAGGGGTAACGGTTTCAAACTGAAAGAGGGGAGATTTAGATTGGATATTAGGAAGAAATTCTTTACCGTGAGGGTGGTGAGGCACTGGAACAGGTTGCCCAGGGAGGTTGTGGCTGCCCCATCCCTGGAGGGGTTCAAGGCCAGGCTGGACGGGGCTTTGAGCAGCCTGGTCTGGTGGGAGGTGTCCCTGCCCAGGGCAGGGGGTTGGAACTGGATGATCTTTAAGGTCCCTTCCAACCCAAACCATTCTGTGATTCTGTGATAGGCTTCACGCTGGGAGGAGGTGTGTCTGGTTTCGGCTGGGGGCACTCGCAGCCCCATCTTGGTTCTTTGGGTGCCAGGCTCCTTGCCCCAAGTCATGGGCTGGGTGGGGGGCTTTAAAGCCTCTGCCCTGTTTCTCCCCCTGCCTCCCACACCCCTAAATTATTCTCTTCATTGCAGAGATCTCATGAATTATTGATCCCGGGTTTGGTGTCTCCTAGCAACCTGTTTACTTATTCCACCACCATCCCTGTCCAGTCTCTTGGACACATGGGTTGTCTCTGGCCCATCTCCCTTTGCCCGCCCCTGCCCAGAGCTGGGTGTCACTGCATGGCTGAGCCCTTACATCTAGCTCTGCTGGGGGAGGTGGGAAGGGTTTGCCTGAAGCTCTGAAATGAAACTCTCCTCCAAAAGCAAAACCTGGGGGCTTGATGCCACCTTGGGAAGAGTCGGTGCCACCCTGTGGATGCTCCTGTCTAACCTGGGCTGGATCGGCTGCTCTGCTGCTGCCAGAGCCCAGATCACTGTGTGTGAATCTGGGAGTCACCCCCCAGAAACATCAGGGAAAAGAGATTTAAGGAAAGCGAGCCACCAGGGATGAACTTTTCCCAATAGTGTAGCTGGGAGGGGGGAAAAAACACTCCAAAAATACCTCTGTCTTGTTGTAGCAAACACATTTGCTTGGCTATTTCCCTGGGAGAGCAGACGAGCGAGTGGAAGATGAGGGGGGGAAAAAAAACTTTTCAGCACCTCCCACCTGTGGTCTCTCCTGTGTGTCTCCACCTCTGCCCCATCCTTGCAGCCTGCGGGGCAATTACTGGAGACCACCCTGCGGTCGGATGGGTGGGCAGCAGCCAGCTCCATCTCTGACAGCTGCTGGGAGGTGACCTCTCCATCCTCAGGGTCCCAGAGGAGCCCAGGTGGGTGCTGCTGGATGGAGCTGGGGTCCCTGCACAGTTCTGCTTCGAGCCATGCCTTCGTTAGGCTGCTCCTTGGCACAGTTTTCTGCCTGGAGCCACCACGCTCAGATGAGCGGGATCCAAGTGCCGTGTTTCTCAGGACTACCCCTGCGCTGTATGTGGCCGGTGGCCCACCAGGCCAGGGGAACCTTGAGCGCTTGGGTCCCAAGCCAGTGATCCTTTATAGTGCCCCTCTAAGCTTCTCTGTGCTTTAAGCTGAGCTTGCAGCTGGCTTTGGGGCTGGCGTGGGTCCGGAGGGTTGTACCTGCAGGAAATCTTTCCTTCCAGCTCCTGCCAGAGCGGTCCCGTGCTTGGCACAGGTGCCTGATTGAACCCCAGCGCCCGTGTTAAGAAGGGGCTGCGATGCAGCCCCATGCTACAATTTCCTGTAATATGCCGCCTTCTCTCCCTAGGTTTCATGCATAATTCAGAGGTTCCTCTAAAAATAAAGTTCCCCAGGCAGCCTCCGAAGTCTGAGTAATTTGCCTCCAGGATCACGGGAGAGGTGAAGAGCTCTGTTCTCCCTCGGGGCTGCTCATTAGCCGAGAGGCTGAGGTCTGGCCGAGGTCCCAGGGGGTCTCTGCCATTTGAGGGGGCACAGCCTGGGCTCTGCCCTTCTCTTACTGCAGGGCCAGCCCATGAAAAACCTCCACTGACTCTTCTTTTTTTTTCCCCTCTTGTGTTGTCTCACCAGTGACCTGCAGTGATAGGGTAACGCCGTGGGGGTTTCGGAGAACAACGTCATACAGAGCAAGGATAGCATAGGTCGTTCGTTAACAAGGTAATAGCGACAAGATGACTGTATTTAGCTGTTACGTGTTGACTTGTATGCACTCATATACACTTGTTGACTTATACACAAATGGCTGCCACCCAATTGAGAGCTGCGTAAGGTAAAACACAGCATATCTGCCCATGGGAATGTGTTTTGAGCGTGCTACACCACTCCCGACCCAAGGTTTAACACCCCTAGGTAAGATTAAAAAATAAAAAAGTGAAATCTCACCCTTCCCTCCAATGTCCCCTGCTGTTTTGAGACACCTTGATGTTCTTCTGCTTTACTGAATCCAGGTTTTGTGCACCCAGGTCCTACTATCCAACTAGTGCCCAGCTTTATCCGTATTTAGTGACTCTGTATGACGTTTGAAAGGCTAGAAGGGGCAAAGCTGGGAAAGTCTGTTCCCTCCTGGTTTTAGCATGCTGCAAACCACAGACTATCTTCTAGAAACTCTTCTTCTGATCAATGTACTGATACAGCATAAGGGAGATCCTTGTTTTTGATTATGCCAGTTAATTAAATTGTCCCTCTGCTTGCAGAAAGATCCCTGCTGATTTGCCTGTGAATCTGTGACAATGGCAGGCATCCCCCGGGCAGGTGGGCAGTGCAGTGGATCCCGGTTCTTCCCTTGGTTAATGGCCTTGGCAGCAAATCCCAGGAAAAGCAGAGCATGACCGAAGCAGCCCAAAAGCTCTGTTTGTTGTTCAGCCCTGGATGTTTCCAGGGCTCGGTGACACACTGGCTGGTGCCCAAAGGAACCCTGAACAGCCAGAAGTGGACGGTTTGGTCAGGAATAGGAATATGATGGGCAGCAGACAAGAGTCCCTTTGCATTTTCTCCTGGTCTGTTAGCCCTCTCCTGATTTTCCAAAATAGCAACCGAAATAAGCAGTTCTTTTGTACTGGTATGACAATAATAAATGGTTTGAGAGCGGCTCTGTGCCCTGCTTGGGCAGGGATGAAGTCCTGAACTCCTCTGAATAAAGCATCCTGCTGCAGGTACCAGCATGGCTCCAAGCGTCAGCACAGCGGGGCTGTGCTGGTGAGGTCTGGAGGACCGGGATAATCCCCGTACGTTGGAGCTCCTTGCGCCATTCAACGTGGTGCGTACTCACACAGTGGATCTCAACATCACAGGGTACGGTGGGTAATAGGCGTCTGCGTGGCTTTGAAAAGTTTCTAGGCAATTAGTTGAAAATAAACCTGCCATGGACAATTATAGGTAGCAGCAGGACTGGTTTTGCTCTTGGGTGGCCATGCTCTGTCATGCCCCGTGCGTTGCTCATGACTCTGCGACGCAGCTGGTGGTGTCCGCCGGTTCCACGAGCATCTCTGCCCAAGCTCGGCTGCTGCCCTGCGGCGAGCTGCCTGCGATAAAGGAGATGTGTCCAGAGGAATGATATTTGCAGCGTTTCCAGTACTCTGTGACAGGCAGGTGTGTGGAGATGCTTCTGTTAGACAGAGAGATAAGGGGACTGTAGATGAGAAAGCAGCTGGGGACTGTGCTAGACAATGGCTCTTAATTTAAAATAATGTCTCCAGGCTGTTGGTGTGGGAATTCTGATGCTTTTGAAACAGACCTCATCTCATTTTTCCTATTTGGTTCTGATCTAAGCTCTCGGGACGGTGATGGGGCGACGTTGGGTCTTGCTGATGGGGCTCTCCTCGCCCGTGCCAGCCTGAGCACGGGGCTCCAGCCCCACCACTGCGACTTCAGCGAGGCTGGGAAATGGCTGAGATGTATCTTATTGGACAGGAAATCAATATCTAGTTTTAAGATACTTTTCTATTGCTGTTGATTGCTTCATATTATATTAAGAGGCAGTATATTCACTTGGCTTGCTACTGCATTATTTTAGAGCTTTGGAGTTCACGGCAATGTTGAATATATTTTTTTGCTCTTCCATCAAAGATGGGAATTCTTTCCCGGCCCCTGACCTTCTGTGTTAGCAAAAAATGATGCTTCTTGCTTTGGAACTAATGTTTTCAGAATGGAAAATGTGTGTAGTTGAATTGGAGGCAGCTGCTAGGATTTGCGGAGAGCCTGAAATAGTTACTGCGAGATCCGAACTGCTGCGTGCTCCTACTCATAGCGCAGGAGGCATTTTCGTTGCGTGCTGATCAGCACATCCAAGGAAGAAAAGATCAAATAGAGCTGTAATGAAGTGGGGGGAGAAGATGGAGATGTGCAAATTCAGCCGTGCCATCTGGCAGCAGCTTTGTGAAGGCTACAAGGAACGTCCCTAAGTCCCTCGATGGTGCAGCGGCATCCAGCGCTCAAAGTTCCTCCTTCACTGGGGTCAGAAAGCACAAACCTTGTTGGGGTCCAGGGACTGAAGCAGCTGGAAATCGGAGAAGTTCCCAGTTATCCCTGGAGCAGTTAGTTAGGCAAAGCCCTGTGCTGCAGGGGAAGACACTCCTGCACCCAAAAGCTGCTGTCCCTGGAGCAGCCGGGACAAAAGGCAGCTGCTTTTTCCATTTTAATCTAATCAAAGCAGGCACCTGGAGTGGATAGTGGAGCATGGCTCAGGTGGAGGGGACGGGGGTGTAAGCAGGAAGACTGAGGGATCCTTGATCTCCTTACCCATCCACGGGAACAGCAGGATTCCCCTTGTGCCGTATCGTTCCTACCCCATTACCGAGCTGGCCGGAGCTGCAGTCGCGGCGCTGGCAGGATTGCTCTCTGTGCTCTTTTGAACAGACAGGCAGCGAGGGCTAAATGTGAGAGCTCGGCTGAGCTGACCCCTGAGGGGTGAAACATCCCGCGTGGGCTCAGATCTCCCCACGCCATGGGCTTCCTGCAGTCAGGAGAAGAGGGTGATCCACGGCTCACACAAGCTCCGGGCTGGGTCTCTGCTCTCCTCCCGGCGAGATGCACCAATGTCTGACATTCGGTCCAAATGTTTTATTTCCCATGGAGGTGGCCATGGTGGAATAGTTCAGGGAGAAAAGGAAATGTTGGGAACACCAACGGCCCCTCCCCGCGCCTGTGTTTGGTGAAAACAAGGTCGTTTCTGCAAGCCCAGTTCCCTGCAAAATGTTTTGGGCAGAGTTGATAAGAAGCTCTCCCTTTTGCTGGCAGACTCCTTCGGGCCTTTTTTGAGATGCAGACAAAGACATCCCCTGTCTCACAGAGCATCTCTCGGCTACAGCAGGAACGTGCAGCGCATCGAAACAACCCACCCCTCGATATGTCCTCCCTGGCCGTGCTTATCAACCCAGCACTGGGTAGGTGACACCGGCGTTCCTGGAGGTGCTATGGCAGAGCGCCCAGCGGACAGGGAACTAAATGGGCCTATTTGGCCACCACTGAGGACCTCTGGGGAACACCACCTTCCCGTCCTGAGTGGCGATGCCCTGCCTGGGGCAGCTCTGAGGACAGGCTGATGCTCTTCTTCTGCTCTTTCAGCTGCTTTGCAGGGCAGAGGGGCCCACGGTCCTGCCAAACCTACAGGCTGGTGCCACCTTGGTGCATCCTCCACAGATGGTCTAGCCCTGAAGTGTGATGGGAATTGCTACAAGGCTCACGGATTAAGTGCCTGGAAAGAAAGTTTGGGGCAGGTGATTTAGTGCATGAGCAGTAAACCTGCCCTGAAACCAAGCTGTCCTCTGGCAGGCAGCAGTGGGCAGCTGCCTGCGTGGGCTCCTGCCTGCGAAAATCTGATGCTTGCTCCTCTGCGCAGAGCGGGGTGACATGCACTCTGGGGCTAAGTACAGCTTTCTGCTCCCTAATGCTACGGTGTCAAGGGCAGGCAGTTTGTGTAGGTCACAATCATGCATTTCCAGCCCCGGGTGGAAGCTCTGCAGCTCCACTTTCCATCCTACCTTCAGGCAGCTCAGACCCTGTCCTCCCGCTTGGCCCCTTCCTGCCCTGGCCAAGTGCAGCCCCGTAAATGCCCATTCCTGCTTCTGCCCTTCGCTGCTGTCAGACCCCTCCAACCTTCCCCGTGGCCTGCAGTAAGTTGCCGCGACCACCCCATCCGTCTCTTGCCGGTGCACTTGTCGTCTTGCACGGGAATTTCTATATTTGCTCAAAAGGAGCCTTGGCCACGCGCCGGCACCTGAGCGATGCCGCGGCTGCCGGCTTGAGAGAGGCTCCGGATGCTGCAGCGTTCCCCATATCTGCCCCTTTACGGTACTTTATAAATTTAGGTTGGGAATATTTGTTTTAACGGCGTGACCCATTTAGCACATTGGAATGTCTCCCGCTGAAGTGACAGTTTTAACATTTCCCTTTAACCAGTACAGATTGTGCCACCCCTGGGTAATGTGTTAGCAAATCACGTTGTTAGCGCTGCGCAATAAACCACTTTTATCTCATGCTGGGGCAAGCCACGGAGGCCTCACCGAGGTGGCACTTGCTTTGTGAGGTGGGGACCAGGTTTGGGGCTGGCTGATGTTGTCTGGCCAGCACAAAGCGGGTGATGCTCTGCCTGAAACTGAGGGGGGGTCACGACTCCCAGGGGTGCTGTGCACCACTACAGAAATGGTCTCAGCATCACCTGAGGGCGGAACAAGCAGCAGAGGCAAAACTCTCCTCTTACCTGCCATTGCGTGTTACGAAGGAGTGCCCTTGGGACAAGGGGAAGACAGCAACAGTGAACGCTGAATCCTTTGGTGGCCCTGGCCCACGCTGCACCCCCGTGTGCTGAAGACATCTTAATTTGAAGTTCTTGTGCCGAATAAAAGTTGTCATTTGATGTTCCTTTCAAATCCTGGAGGTGAGAAAACGGGATGAGGTGCCTCAGTATCTCAGCATAGAATCATTGAATGGTTTGGGTTGGAAGGGACCTTAACGATCATCTAGTTCCAACCCCCCTGCCCTGGGCAGGGACACCTCCCACTAGATCAGGTTGCTCAGAGCCCCGTCCAGCCTGGCATCTCACCAGAGAGCCTGTCACAAGTCCCTGTGACAGAGGACACCAAAGGAAGCTTGGCATGATATACTTATTATTCCCATAAAAGTTAATTCTTCAGGTTTTTTTATCAGTTGGCTCCCCTGATACAGACCTGTTTGTTTACTGAGGCGGCCAGATCTATGTAACTTCAAACATCGGGGAAAAAGAGTGAGTGTTGGAGAGCACCAAGTTATTTAGGACTTCAGGGGGACCCCTGAAGTTCACCTACAAAAAGACCTGCTGCTTCCTCACACCCTGAGCTACACCAAGAGTAAAGCCGCAGGATGTGGTTGGATTTTCTTGGCTGATGGAGGTGGGTTTTTGCTCAGCGCCTCTGCTCAGCTGGGCAGTAATTCAAAAGCCAAAGGTGGCCCTTCAAGTTCTTCAAAGATGGCAATCTGCTTACTCCGGAAAAGCGCATGGACCCAATGGTACTGGCCACCTCAAGTCCAGTGAAAGGGCAGCACTGGCTCAGGAGAAGACAAATGGCTTTGTCCAGAAGAAACACCACCAAATGCGGATGGAGATGCACTACCCCCAAACTGGAGCCCTGTGGGAAAACTTCTTCCTACCTGCTGGGCTCCAGTTCAAGCCTGGCACCTCCCAGGGAACGTGGGCATCCTGCAGTTACCTCCCGCCCATGCCTGCTCCGCATGGTGCTCCTCACGCCCTGGGCATCCCCTGAGGCCCTGTGCCCACCCGGGCAGGCGTGAGGGCTCTGTGACCCTTGGGATACACCTTCAGCTGGATTTGTGCTGCCGGTGATGCTTCTTGCGTTTCCATGTGCTGGCCTTGCACCGTAAATTACATCTAACTGCTGTCACCTGGAGAAAAGGGAAAATAAATCTCTTTGGCCAGGCACGCCTCGCCGGGCAGGTTGCTGTAGAAGTTCAGAGCGATTCTGGCAGCTTTGCAGGTCGGAGGTTTCTGTGTCTTGCTCTGGGGAGGAGAGGGCAGCGCTGGCCAGTGCTCTGCAGGAGCTCTTAAATCCCACGGCGGCACTAATGCCACGCATATCAATTTGCATTGACCCTAAAAGCCGCAGGATGAATTTGCCGCTTAAGAGGAGGTTTTTAATGTCCTTTGCATGCTTTAGCATCATTAACGGCTTAATGAATTAGGCTAATGATGACTTTTGAGTTGCATATAGGCCTACATACAAATGCTTAGCCTGCTCCATGGGACTTAGAAGATGATTTCCCTTTCCTTTCAGGCCATTAGGCAAGCTGGGAAGAGGAGGAGATGCAGAGATGCTGAAAGTGGTTGGAGATGAGATGCCATGTCAGGCAGCACTGGTGAGTACCTGATCATCTCACCAAGAGAGCTCTGCGAGCGATGGGTCCCAGGAAGGCGGCTGAAGCCGAGCAAAGGAAGCGGGGAAACATGAGGGAAGGGAGTTACCTGCCCTTTAGGAGGGAGAAAGAAACAGTAGGGGGGACCAGCAAGAGAATAAATGCAAGGGACAGAGCCTGGGACGGGGCAGATGGGGAGAGGAGCTGTGGTGGCTTCAGTTCCTGCTCAAAGACCCCTTGTGATGAAGCTACATGCTCTGCACCAAGATGGTTTCTGGAGCATTTAACCCAGGTTGCTCCCTGGCATCCTCGCGCAGCCAGCCATAGCAGCCAGGGAGCCTGCTCTGGGCAGGTTAGTGACCTGGCAGCCTGTGTTTCTGTGCTGCTGCTACCCTGACCCTACCACGGTCCTACCAAGGGGACTCTGCAAACTCTGCCCCTGCAGAGCCTGGAGGTCCTGAGTTTGGCCATCTGTCCTGGGATGCTCAGGGCTGTTCTCATCCCGGGAAGGACTTAGCTGATGTCTCTGCCTAAAAGTACATGTTACACTGCTTCCAGATCTGTTGCCAGCACGATTTTTTTCTTCACTAAGTAAAGGAGAGGAGGAACTGGTGCACTCTAATGATTTTCCTCTCCTTAAGCTTGGGTGAATATTGATATTGGCTCAAGCACAAGGAGGCACAACAATATCTAAGGAGCAGCAGTCGCAGGCAGGCTCTCAGGAAAGCCTTTCATCTCTAAACCAGGCTTGGCTGCACGGCTGTAAAGCTCAGAGAGAAGGAAAACAACCCTTTCTGCCCTGGACACACATGCAAAATGAGCAGCAGAAGGCAGCTGTGGATATACTGGAGTGACTCCAGCTGAGGCCACCAAGGTGTTGAGGTGAACAGAGCACGGGACAGATGAGGAGAGGCCAAGAGCACCGGTTCTGCTCAGAAAAGGAGGCTCGGGGGGTTGACACTGCTGTCTGCAACTACCAATTAGGGGGATTACTGAGAGGACAGGTGAATGCAACACAAAGAAATTCAGAGTAAAGCTTCTTGAGGAACAGACCCGCAGGAAACGCAGTGCTTCCCACCATCCCCATGACTCTGTGCTGCCTATCTCCTGCCCCTCCTGAACTGGCAGAGTGCCTCACATGGGTTTTTCCTCGTACGTCTCCATTTGTTTTCTCCTGGTGCAATCTCTTCCTCTTTAAATAGCGCTCCCAGCAGCCACAAGATGGAAAAATGAGTTATGCCCGGCTTATGAAGTTGCCAGCTGGAGTTACAATGGACTATACTTACATCATAAATCATGTGCCCGACCCCTTTTCCAACCATGGCTCAGCTGCAACTTCTCTAATGCGAAAAAGACTCGAAGGGTGGAAGCAGCACTTTGTCCTGGTCAGGAATAAGAAGCTCACGGATTCTAGCTGGTACCTGGGCGAGCGCGGGTTAGCTCCAAAACCTCTCTGAGAGGGTTATCCCTCTAAAAATATCACACGCGTGATTCAATGGGGCGTTGATCATGCAGGCTTTTATTAATGACCGAGGAGTGCGATGATCGGCCAGGTAGCAAATACAGCGTAATTCTTCCAAAGTGCTGCGCAGTTGTGGATGGAGACACTGTCAGGAGGCAGAGGAATTATGAGTGCTCATGAGGAGTGTAATGCTGTGCACAAATGGACTGATGAGATCCTCAGACGAATAAAAAGGAAAAAGCTAAGCAGGGATATGGGTTTGTATTGGCACTTACTGACTTGCCTACACATCTAAAAGCACATGTAAGCAAACGGGGAGAGCTCAGAGAAGGGTCATCTCTAAAAGCCACTTTACAGGGAGAAACCTAATGGTCTCAATCCATTTAGTTTGTCTGAAGATTGAGATGGTTTGAGCACAATTTAGTAAGAATCTATGTGAGGAGATTATACTTCCAGGCCTATTTATTTAAGGGCTTGTTTATATACAGGGCTCTTAAATCTAGCAGGCAAAGCCATAAAAAAGATTAAGGACAGAATACCCTAATGTTTTTATGCAGGGAGCATAATTGACGCTCAGACGCTCCACCACGACTCCAGGCAAGCTGTTCCATCACGCAGCATTTCAAAGCCAGATTTCAACGAGTCTTTAAAGAACCAGGGTGTAGCTAGAGGTAAAACCTCTTTCTAAGCTGCCTGGAACAAGAAAACGGTTCTCAGGGGGGTCTGAGCAATGGTCAGTGCTGGGTTTCTCAGAGCAGGTGCCCTTCCATGGAGTAAGGACCATCCAGGGATGGCCGGGGACTGTCCCCACACCTTGCCAAGGAGCTGGCTCGTTGGACACCAGCCCCCAGCTGAAGTCTTGGGAAGGAGGACAGTGGCCAGCCAGGCAGCGGCTGATGGCCCAGGAGACGCAGAGCCCGTCAAGGACATCGGGGAGAAAACAGGCTCTGCTCCTCTCCCCCCATCACCTTCCATTCCCTTTATTATTCCCTGCCTTGTTGCTGGGTGACTCTGTTTGCCCAGCATGGAAGGTCCCTGTTTCCAGAAGAACTCAAAACCAAAGCGTTTCTTCTTCAAACATAAGAAATGATTAATCAGAAACTTTGCTCGCTGCTTTTTTGTTTAGTTTTTCCATATAACTACAGCCAGTGGGGAAAAAAAAAAAAAAGAAAAAGAAAAGAATAGGCTTAAAAACTTTTGCCTACAAACAAGAACGGATCTTTTTGCTGCTCTTGGCTAACCTCACCTTAAAATTGAATCCGACTTGGAGGGTTTCAAGGCTGTCGTAGGTGTGTAGTGCTTAAGACAAGCAGAGTGTTGGTGTGGCGTTTCAATGCACGGTCTCCCAGCCCACGGGCTGATTTTTCCTCTCGAGGACAAGCCCCTTCTGCCACTCCTCCTGCGGCGTTTGCGAATGCCCAGAGGTTTCTCTGTGTCGAGCATCAAGCCCTCCGCAAAGCCAGGGAAAGCTTCGATTTCTCTCTTCTTTCATGTCACAGGGCCTGCTTGGGGGTGGGGGGGCTTATCACAGGCTTAAAGATAGCTTGAAAAATGGTCATCGAGTAAGACCTCCCAGTGCTTTCTTTTGAGAACGGGTCACCTCTCCGCAGGGATGAGTACGGGAGCCAGCAGCGCTTCTGTCTCATACGCTGCCTTTGGGGACCCGGACTTTCCCTGGCAGGTTTTTCTTTCCAAGCACAGATCAGATTAAACTGTTATCTCAATCTAAAATGCAATGGATTTCTCTTCTGCCTGCCGCAGCCCACGTCAGAAGCAGATCTTCTAGCACAACACAGCCTGCGAAACGCTAATCAGACACCTAACGGGAAATGCTTAGAATAACGAGATTAAAAAAAAAAAAGAAAAAAAATGCTGTGAAATTCATTCCCCCTGGCAAAGGGGAAGCTGGAGGGAAGACAATTTGCTGTGGCCCAGGAAAGTGCTGTATTTCTCAAAAAGAGAGATGCGAAGCGGTCCTAAGCCTGTCTCCTGAAAAGTACTTAGCAGGCACGAAATCAGTTAAAATGGGCCTGATGGGATTTTTTTTCATAAAGCAGCGGGTCGCTGCCTCGCTTTTATTTGTGTGTATAAATACGAGCGTATAGGGGAGAGTGCATAAATAAAGAATTCCGAAGTCGCGGGGACGCTGCTCTGCGCCTTAACCCCGGGAAAGCGTCGCCACGTCCAGGCTGCAATGGATTCGCAGCGGTGACGGACCAGAGCTCTGGGGTAAGTTCTCCTCCTCCTCCTCTTCCTCTGCTCCTTCTGCCCTCAAGCCATGCCCTGCCCCAAACCCGTTGCCATTGCGCTCAGCCTTCACCACGGCATTCCTCAAAGAGCGGGCTGTTGATGGATGCGATCTCCTTGATCTCACGCAAACTCTGGTGAGAAATGCATAATACATGACGCTGGATTTAGATACAGTGAGCCGAATCGCTGCTGCTTCCCCAAGACATTTTAAAGCTTCTTTTCAGCTGTACGGGACCTTGGGTGGGCACAGGCGGTGGCTGGATTTGCTGGTTTACCCCAGCTGCAGGGAAGCGATGCTCCGGTTTCTTCTTCCGCCTCCAAGGCCAGGCAGCACAGGTCTTTACTCAGAAAATGGACGTGATTTATTGCACACACCCCCCCGGAAGGGAGAGAAGCACCAAAGGGAAACATGATTGACACCGATGTACATAAGTCCCCACATCGTTTTGTCTCGGTGCCGATGTTAGCAGCTCCCTGGTTGCAAACTCTGCTGGGAGACTCTCCACGGGATGACTTCTCCTACGTATGCCAAGCCTGGACCGCAACCAGCTCCAACAAATAAATGGGTAAGAACCATTTCAACGTGAGGAGGAGCTTCTTTCCTTTGAGGGTGGCAGAGCCCTGGCACGGGCTGCCCAGAGAGGTGGTGGCGTCTCCGTCTCTGGAGACATTCCAAACCCGCCTGGACGCGTTCCTGTGCCACCTGCTCTGGGTGACCCTGCTCTGGCAGGGGCTTGGGCTAGGTGATCTCCAGAGGGCCCTTCCAACCCCGGCCACCCTGTCATTCTGTGAAATGAGAGGCAGCCTTTTTTCTCAATACCTAATGCTTAAAAGTGCTGGTTTTCATCAGTCCCCACCAGTGGAGGAAGGACGAGACCATGTTCCCCCTCCATCCGTCCCGCTCTCCCGGCCGGGCAGGGGCAGGCTCTGGGCAACATGGCTCCGTCCTCCCTCGGGATTTACTCCTCTGAGCGGCTGCCGTGGCTTTTTGCTGCTGCACAATCACGCTTGATTAGTTCCTGGAAATACGGAGCAGTATTTCCATTGCGATTTATTACAGCCATCGAGACGTAAATTCAGAAGGAAGTGAACAAGAGGAAAAGGCTTTCAGAAGGCATTGGGGGGTGGGGGAAGAAAAGAAAACCCTCTCCATTTATTAGCTACGAAAAGCTTATTGTAACTTAACGCTGTCGAGGAGCCACACCTGCCCGGAGAGCTGTTCACAAGGATGCTGCTGGAAGGAAGCCCTGAAGGAAAGAAATGGGATGGCAGGGCAGAAATTAGGAGAGTAGGACCGGCACGGCACGGCAGTGCGTGCTGAGAATGGGCGAGCGGGAGGAGAAGAACTAATTGCCCTCGGAGTGGATTTAGCCACTGTCTTCGCTCTCGCGGGATGCATTGCTCTCTGCTCTCCCTCGGAGAGAGATGGAAAGGAGGCGTACTTCGGCATATTGAAAATCAATGCTGCTGTGGGTATTTAGAGAATTACTCCCAGGTGCCACGTGTGGGTGTTGCATCAGAAAACGGAGCGAAATATAGCAAGAGTTGAGGTTTGCTGCGGCGGCTCCAGGGTGCCCGCCTGGGACCACGTGCCTCACCCCGAAGCAGCATCCCACCTTGGGATGTGCTTATCATCGCACCGGCGCCGGCTGGAGCAGCAAAAGCAGTGCTTCAGGAGGAGGAGGAGGAGGAGGAGGCACTTCACTGGCACTTGGTGAAATTCAAATTGAAACCAGCCTGTGGGTGGTTGCTTGAATCCTTGCCAGTGGGAAAGAAGGGGAAAAAATGAAATTATTTCTTTACAAACGACCTTTCTCTCTTGCGTTTATCTTGATTCTCACTGCTGTTCTTGATCAGCCAAAGGAGACAAAATGAAAGGACAATTCGTTTAATTAAAACATAGCTGAAAAAGAAAAGATATTGGTCAGAAATTATATCCTAGTGTAAATGTCCAACACAGCTCTCTTTGCAAGGCCAGGAGGTGAATGGTCCCCCTGCAATCCCTGCAAAAGCTCCATAAATGGAGAGACACCTGGACAAGGGAACCCCGGGAACAGATCGAGCCGGTTTTGGTGTGCTTTGTGGGTGAGTGGTGTCCGTGTGAGAGACGGAAGCTGCTCAGGACATCACGGGGACTTGAGAGCCGTGCGTTCCCAGCGCGCACCCGCTGTGCTGTGCTGGCCACCCCACTGCCGGCCAGAAGAGCATTTCCACGCTCCAAACTCATCTCCTCCACGGGGTCCAGCCAGGCAGGGCAAAGGCTGAAGCGTCTTGATTGCTTTGTGCCAGCAGACTTATGCAATGAAAAACCATGGGGGTTTTGCTGAATAAAGCGCGCGCGGCGGGGGCGGGGGGGGGAAGCTATGAATTTAAAGTTATTTGTGATTGAAGCGTTGAGCTGCTTCTGCCAGGCTGGATCTTCAGGCAGGTACAAGTGTGATGGACACGCTCCCTCGCTACTTCGGCAGCAGCAAAGGCCGGGGATGAGGAACGTCCTGCAGGACGGACGGGTCTGGGAGCAGCTTCCAAAACCTCAACGGAGTCAGTCCTCAGTACATTGGATTTACGCACAGGGCTGAAGTCAGACAATGCGTGTAGGGGGAGATGGATGTGAGGATGGAAACTGCTTCAGCCACCTCTGCGGAGCTGCGGCCAGGTCCTGGAGGGGCTGGGTTAAAGGATGGGGCTGGAGACGTTGAGGTTTTCATGGGCTGGCTGAGGATCATGGAATCATAAAATGTGTTGGGTTGGAAGGGACCTTTAAAGGCCATCTAGTCCAACCCCCCTGCAGTGAGCAGGGACATCTCTAACTAGATCAGGATGAGCCACGTGGCAACCAAGCGGCTTAAGGCACGTGCAAGTAGCATGCCGTCCTGGCATGTCCTCCTTCCCTCGCCACGGAGAGCGGTGGGGAGAAATGGCCATGGAGCTAGGGCCAGAGAGGATGGAAGGAGCCAGGAAGCGTTATAAATATCCTCCAAAAACTCAATAGGAAGGCGTGACTCTCCAACTAGACGAGCAGCAATTAGAAGCGAAGCAGGGAAGGCGATGAGGATGGTGATGCTGATGGAGTAAAACGGTGGGCATCGATGGGTGTCAGTGACTTGCCTTCGGTGTCTCAGTGGCTCCAACCACCATCAAGAGCCTGAATCTGAGGTTCAGCCTGCACAGAAATGCTGTCCGTTCAGCAAAAATGGGAAAAAGCAGGTGGGGTGAGGGACACCTGCCTCTGCTGCCCAGCATGGTGGCCTCCAGCAAGGGACACCGGACCTGGGTGTGCAAAGCAGTAATTGCCCATGGCCTTTGGCACCCCAGGGCTCAGGGTTTCCGATGGAGGCAAAATGTTTTGAGCCAACTATCTAATGGGGGACGGGGAGAGGACGTGGTCAGCCAGACCCTGCTGTAGAAATAGACCCGCTAATTGGTGATGATTTTAACGGTGAGCTCAAGCCCCGCAGGAGAAGCTGCTCTGCTTCGGAGCAGATGAGCCTCGACACGGGCTTCTAACCAGGCCAGGCGAAAAAAAAAAAACCCAAAACGCAGCAAGAAATGCAATCAGAGATGGGCCTGCTCGTGTCAGCATCTCACCGGGAAGCCGGTGTCAAAAGGAATAGGGACGAAGAGAATCAGAAAGCCCAGGCCATGCTGGTGGCCGGTAGAGCCTCGGGCACCTCGAAGGCTGGGCAGGGAAGACGTGCCATGGCCAGGCCGCGGGCAAGACGATGGCTGGCATCGGCAGGCAGTGCCCGTTAATCTCTAGGGCCACATTTCCCCCGCGTTTTGAGCTTGGCAGGACGGATGGCTCCCTGGCTACAGCCAAAACTCATTTATTCCGAGAGCTGAGCTCGGACCCTCTGTGAGAACCACCCAGCCTGCAGTCCCACGCTTTGAAGGGCCGAGGCTGATTTACTACCTTCCTTGTAAAATTTAGTAACTTAGAGTTAACAAGAGCAAACGGAGGCTTGAACCATAAACGTGGGCAAGCGGATGACAGCTCTCTCCTCCCTCTGCAGAAGCAGAAGTCTCCTGCATCTGCGATGTTGCCTGAAATGAGATTATTTTTTTTTTCCCCCATGTTTTAAAGGATTTGCATTTGGGGATGCACTTGGGGGGGGCCTTAAAAGGAGCTCAGAGCTCCCCGGTGCTGCCTCCCTGGTCCTCGGGGAGCTCGGGGGGAGCAGGGTCCGGCTCACGCAGCACCCGGAGGATGCCCCGAGAGGGCTCCGGGGGTGTTCTGTGCTAAATCAGCCCCCAAGTTAAGCACACACCAAATAATTCATAAGAAGAGATGAATTATTAAATAACTCCTCGTTGCCACCATTCTAATTACACACCATTAATTTTGTACCTTAAAGGTGCCATGATATTCTTGCTGAATCATACCTTGCTAGGCTCAGATCTGAGGGTTTCAACATGCCTGTGGGGGTCGGAAGATAAAAGCAAAGATGGGGGGAGCCAGGGCAAGGGGGCAGGTCTGCAATTTCACCATTCGCTTTGCAGCAAAACAAAATAATTTTGAAAATCCCCTTTTCCCCACCCTCCCTCCCCCCGGGCAATTTCCAACACCTCCCCCCAAATCACTGTGCCTTTTTTTCCTCTTACTGTATATCACTAAACTATATTTTAACAGGAGGGGTAGTCTGGAAGCCAGAGGGTCAGTCTGCAGGACAAGGATGAGTTTGTAGGAAACCAAACCTTATCCAAAGGGTGTCCCGGTGCCCGGGTGCTCCTGCGGAGCAGCGAGGCTGCCGGCAATGCTTCATCATTCCCGGGAAACTGCGTCTGCTGGGAGAGCCACCACGCTGGGACCTCTCCAGGAGGCTCCCCGTGGCGGGCTGTTTGCTTTGGCAGCTTCCCCAGCATCGCCGGCGTCTCCCGGAAGGGCTGCTAATGGGAGAGAAGAAAGGATCATCCCGGGGAAGAGGCAGTTTTGCCTGATTTGTGGGAGTTTCCTTGCACTTTTATGGCAGCCCATAAAACGCATCAGCTGTCTTAAAAGACGTGGGCAGGTAACGGCGAGCCGGGCTGAGGTGTGCCTCGCATACTGGTGCCTACTGGGGAGCATGGGAGGACCCAGGGGGAGGATTCCAGCCATCAGCCCCATCCAGGGCACCTCACTGCTGCATTTTCACCAGCGGATTGAGCTGTCTGGGGACTTTTCGGAAAAAGTGGCTGGGCG
>VYZM01022960.1:95816-129286 GCA_013398915.1 Dromas ardeola | reverse complement strand
CCGTTGAATATAGAGAGTTGGCTTTAGTCTGGGGGGGGGGTAACGCAGCTGCATGGCTTTTGCGCCCTGTTGGCTCATCCTGGAGGGGTGGTTGGAGCCAAGGTCTCGCTACCCCACCAAAACATGTCCCATATCCCTTAGTCCCCAGTTGTGTGGCCGTACCTAGGGGGCTGAACACCATGGCGTGGTCTGAGCCAAACCTTGGCCTGGGACAGGCCAAACCTTGGCCCAGGACAGGCCAAACCCAGGTGATGGTGAAAACGCATCCTGATTGTCCCCAAACTCATCAGAGCAGCTCTGTCTGTAAAGAAGATGCATGCTGCAAGAGCAAGGGCCAGGACCGGGCATGGACACCTGAGACCGGCTTCAACCCCAGGTTGAGCATCCCTCAGCCGCCGTCACGGCTGGAGGCACGTCTGAACTTGTCCCCGTGTTGAACGGGGCAGCACCAACCTGCCGAGGGGGGCTGAAATAAGAGTCAAAATGTCAACCTCCTGCTCACTAGGACTTTGTCTTGGGGGGGCGTGGGGTGCTGTGGGGCCTTGCTGCAGCTCCCCATGCAACACCCCGGAAGGTTTCCATCTCTGTGGGTGTGTGTGGGTTGTTAAATAAACCTTTGGCGTCTCACACTAATTGTTCCGGAGAGCCTATTTCTTGTCTTTGTGTCCCTGGGGATGAGGACTAATTGGGATAAAATACTCGCTGCTGAGTTAAAGGAGCCACCGCTGGGAGGTCTCCGTTTCTTCCAACCCCAGCAACGCAGGTTGGGAAAGACCTTTGGGTGGGTTTTTCCCGAGCTGAGCGCTGCCTGATGGCAACCCTGCCACCCACACCTGCCTGGCCCCCTTTCTGCGGAGAAAAGTATCCGAGCAAGCCCTGAGACACATCAGAAATGCCGGCTGGAATAGCTGCCGAGGGTCTTCGTTTCATCCCGTCAGCTGGCCCTTAAGAGACAAGAGGTTGCCCCTCTGGCCGGGCTCGTGCTGGGCTTTGTCTTTGCGCCTCCTGACTGCTATGGAAATGCTGGCGCCGCAGAGTTTGCTGCCGAGTTAAAGCTCAGCAAGGAAATCGTTCCTGCTGGAAGTCTAACTGCAGCCATTAAGCCTTTAATTTAACCGTGGTCTGTATCCCTAAATGGCGGTGCCGTCCCCGAAATACACCCGCATACCTGCTCGCCGCTTGCTTAGCATTGTGTTTACGGCTATTTTTAGTGAACCAGAAGCAGGTGGTTACACACTTATTTGGCCATAAAATTCATTTAAAAAAAAACAAACAAAAATAAAACAACAACAAAAAAAAAAACCACACAAAAGCAAACCCCTTCATCCTGGAAAAATAACCCCCCCCAGCTGGCAGTTCCATGAACCGTGAGAGCCGTTTGCAGCTGGCTGCCTCTGCCTGGTTGTCTGCTCTCACGGCCCCGTCACCTGAGCCCACGGGCGACACAGAGGTCCCCCCACCCCACCGGCTTGTCCCCCTCCCTGTCACCGCAGCAGTCCTGGCCCCAGCCCGGGGCTGGAGCCCCTCTACAGGGTGTACGGGGGTGCGCTGGTGAGAGGGAAAAACCCGTCAGCGTACGGTGCTCTGCTCTCTCTAATTAGCGCAGACCAGCCTCGCCTGACCGAACTGCTCCCCGGCTTGTGCTGGTGACAGTGGCTTCACCCAGCCGCCCCATCGCGCTGCGTGTGGTCCCTCCAACGTGCTCAGGGATGCTCACGGCAATTATCAGTCCTAGAGCTCGGGATTAACACACGCTCCAGAATTTCGTAGTAACGGGATGCGTTCCATGGTGATAAAAAAGGAGGACCAGCGTGGCTCACCTGGTGGGGCTGGGGAAGGAGACGATGGTGACCAGCACAGGCTCATTCGCCAACGGAGGATACTGGTACGACTGGGCTGTAAGTCCCTTCCTCTGGCTCCTCGTGGTCTTCATCAGCAAGGAAAAGCCCGGGAGATGCCAGCAGAGCCCTCTGGAGCTGTGTGACAGGCACAAAGCATCCCCACGGGGATGGGTGGCTGACAGAGACCCACAGGCTTCCCAGCCCACCTTAGCACCAGGGTTCAGGGCTCTCAGCTGCAAAGCAGAAAAAGCTTTAATTTTTGTCCAGACAAGTTTGAATGAGCTGTCCTGCGAGAAAACAGATGCTTAAAAGTTCTAGACAAACACGGACTAAGTGGGATACCCCCCAAAAGGCTGCTTTAAATAGAGACTTCATTTCATCTGGATGTCTTATTCCAGTAAAATCTTATCTGCAAGTTTCAGGGCTGCCTGGGAAATCTTGCTGCCTCACTGGGGAAAAGGATATTTAAAAAGGATTAAATCTGACAGTCTTATACTGAAAGTGGATTTTTAAGACATAAGCAAAGATTTCAGAGGAAAAGGTTAGTGGGCTGTTGAAAAAAACGCAACTGCATTTAGGCTCATAAAGCTTAATTTCTAGTTAGCTATTAACAGACTGAATGTGACGGGCCATGCTGACTGCCGGGCTCGGGTACTGATGGCGGGATGCCATCCAGAGGGACCTTGACAGGCTGGAGAGGTGGGCCCGTGCGAACCTCATGAAGTTCAAGCAGGCCAAGTGCAAGGTCCTGCAGGTGGGTCATGGCAATCCCAGGCACAAATGCAGGCTGGGCGGAGAATGGCTTGAGAGCAGCCCTGAGGAGAAGGACTTGGGGGTGGCTGGTGGATGAGAAGCTCAACATGAGCTGGCGACGTGCACTCGCAGCCCAGAAAGCCAACCGCATCCTGGGCTGCACCAAAAGAAGCGTGGCCAGCAGGGCGAGGGAGGGGATTCTGCCCCTCTGCTCCGCTCTGGTGAGACCCCACCTGGAGCACTGCGTCCAGCTCTGGAGCCCTCAGCACAAGAAGGACATGGACCTGTTGGAACGGGTCCAGAGGAGGGCCAAAAGATGGTCAGAGGGCAGGAGCCCCTCTGCTGTGAGGACAGGCTGAGAGAGTTGGGGGTGTTCAGCCTGGAGAAGAGAAGGCTCCGGGGAGACCTTAGAGCCCCTTCCAGTCCCTAAAGGGGGCCTGCAGGAAGGATGGGGAGGGACTCTGGATCAGGGAGTGCAGCCATAGGACGAGGGGTAACGGTTTTAAACTGGAAGAGCGGAGATTTAGATTGGATATTAGGATGAAATTCTTTCCCGTGAGGGTGGTGAGACACTGGAACAGGTTGCCCAGAGAAGCTGTGGCTGCCCCATCCCTGGAGGTGTTCAAGGCCAGGCTGGACGGGGCTTTGAGCAGCCTGGTCTGGTGGGAGGTGTCCCCGCCCAGGGCAGGGGGGTGGACCTGGATGATCTTTAAGGTCCCTTCCAACCCGAACCATTCTGTGATTCTGTGCTGTGGTGGTGATGGAGGGGAGCCAGAGCCCGCCCTTTCAGCACAAAGTCCCACCGGACCACTCACCTCCAAATGCTGCTGAGGTCCGGGGGGAGCAGCAAGCATGTTTCGGTGGTGGGGGGGATGAAAGCAGGCACTAAGAAAGGGTTGGCTGGTGTATTTGCACCCCACCGCTGAGAAAAATTTTGACTTGAGTTTAAAGTATATTAGACACCAAAGAGACCACTTCTCCTTTGGTCTCAAAGAGGTCTCGTCTCTTTCCCCATCCCACAGAAAAGCTCTTGCATCGATGGCTCAGCTCACCCTACAGCTATGGGGCAACTCAAATCAATCAAAAACACCGGCTCCTTGGCCAATACGGCTTGCTCCAATTAGCTTCAGCTTTAAAACAGAGCAAGTAAGATATAAATTCTGTTTCACGCAGCTCCCGTCTACATTTCTCCCCAAATATTGCAATGACTTTTCTGCCCACTGACAAGAGGACCTTGGAAAAGACTCTCTGGATAGTTCATTTGCTGGAAAAAAGAATTGACAGCCCAATTAATCTCACAGCCTGTGACTTTTAAACCCAGGCTGTCGGCGTAGGCGCTCTGGGATGAGAGCAAGAGAGGTTGGATAAATAGCACAAGACGCTGCCGTCCCAGGGACATGAAGCCTCTCCCCACTGTCGGTCTAAGCCCTTGTCCCACACAGGGTGCCCACAGCCAGCACAGAAAAGGCCCCCAAAGAGGAAGCACTTTGCTTCCCATTTTCTTTCCTAGCTAATGGTCTCACTCTGTGATGGCCTCCCTGATGCTCGCCAGAAATTCACCTCTGGTTTTCACCACAGAGAAACCCGATTTGTGCACAGCAAGCTCCTTACAGAAACACAGACTCACAGAATGGCCGGGGTTGGAAGGGCCCTCTGGAGATCATCTATTCCAAGCCCCTGCCAGAGCAGGGTCACCCAGAGCAGGTGGCACAGGAACGCGTCCAGGCGGGTTTGGAATGTCTCCAGAGACGGAGACGCCACCACCTCTCTGGGCAGCCTGTGCCAGGGCTCTGCCACCCTCACAGGAAAGAAGTTCCTCCTCGTGTTGAGATGGAACTTCCCATGGTCAAGTTTGTGCCCATTTCCCCTTGTTCTGTCGCTGGGCACCACTGAGAAGAGCCTGGCCCCATCCTCCTGACACCCACCCTTTCAGTATTGATAAGCATTGATAAGATCCCCCCTCAGTTGTCTTTTTTCCAGACTGAAAAGACCCAAATCCCTCAGCCTTTCTTCATGAGAGAGGTGTTCCAGTCCCCTCATCACCTTGGTAGCCCTTTGCTGTCCCCTCTCCAGCAGTTCCCTGTCCTTCTGGAACCGGGGAGCCCAGAACTGGATGCAGTACTCCAGATGTGGCCTCACAGGGCAGAGCAGAGGGGGAGGATGACCTCCCTCCACCTGCTTACCCCAGCCCTCCATTGCCTGCAAACCCCAGCGCCTCTCACCAAATAATTCTGCGTGCGCTCGGGAGAGGGCAGCCACCACCGTGCGGCTCAGCCCCACCGGGCAAGGCCACCAAGCTGCCGGACGCAGCTCTCCGAGGCCGGGTCTCCACCACACGTCTGCCCCCCGGCATGGATTTAGGGGTGCAGGTCCCACCGCCGTGCCTGAGGGTGGGCGGTGATGGCTTTCCGGGCAGCTGGACATGTCTGTTGACCTTACTTGGTACAAACCATTCCCACGCAAATGGTGGACTCAGCCTTTCAGTCCATTTTTTAGCATTAATTACCTTGTTCCTCATTTTTATTATTATTATTATTCTCTTCTCTCCAGGTACAAACCCACCTTGGGCTACCAGGCACTGTTTGGCACAGCCTAAATCCTCTCTGACTGCTGCGCTTAATCTTTGCCAGGCAAAAGGCCTCGGCTGGGATATCAGTTTCCTCGGCTGGGATATCAGTTTCCTTGGCCCCATCTCTGAAGAGCCAGAAGAAACAGCGCCGCTTCCATGCCGTTTTGTTCTTGCTGCTGATCCGCAGATGGAATACCTCACGCTGCCTTCTCCTAGCCTTGATCCCGAGACAGGATTAACGGGATTAACTTCCAGCTTTCTTTACAGCCTTTTCCCCAAAAGCTGACTTAAGTACCACCCAGTGACATCCCTCAGCATCCCATGCTGCATCCCCGGCGGGCACCGGTGTCCCCTTCCATCCTTCCCTGGCGGCAGTTTTCCAGGCAAGAAATTGCCCCAGGAGGACAGGACGGTTCAAAAACCCACCGGCAGAAACGCTGCCGAGGCGGGATTGCGGTGACCCGAGCCGTGTCAAGTGCCATCGAGAGCCTGGCAATCGCCGGGAGCTGCCCGCTGGCCCCCCACAACCACCACCCGCAGCCTGTTTCTAAATTCACCGGGAAACGGAGCCTCTCATTCCAATGCAGACCGAAAATTCCCACCGCGGCCCCCGCCGCAAACGAGTTAGACCTTTGCGCTGCCCCTAACGCATGGGAAAATTGCTTTTCGACTCCGCGCTCACAAAAAAGCAGCCGTGCATCACTTACCGATACCGAGCCCCTTTACAAAAACATGGTTTTGCTCCGCTCTAATTGCTTCAAACGAAGCAATTGCATTACGCTGCCCCCCCTTCATTCTACCTCCCCGACAGACGCTCTCCACCAGCTCGCTAAGTTTGCCCTCAACATGGATTAGATCTCGCTGCTCAGGCGGGTGGAAAAGTGGCCGCCCTGCCCGTCGTACCTTGCTGGGACGCAAACGGGCTCCAACGGGTTTCCCAAATCCCTAACGCGGGCTGGGAACCAGGGAACAGGAACCGACCGTGATAGGACGAAGGGTAACGGTTTTAAACTGAAAAGAGGGGAGATTGAGATGAGATATCAGGAAGAAATTCTTTCCTGTGAGGGCGGTGAGGCACTGGAACAGGTTGCCCGGGGAGGTTGTGGCTGCCCCATCCCTGGAGGTGTTCAAGGCCAGGCTGGACGGGGCTTTGAGCAGCCTGGTCTGGTGGGAGGTGTCCCTGCCCAGGGCAGGGGGTGGCACTGGGTGATCTTTGAGGTCCCTTCCAACCCGAACCGTTCTATGATTCTATGACCAGGCTGGAAAGAGGTCCTTAGGAAAGAGAGAGACCAGGCGACCCTTCTCTGCGAAGCAGGGATTCAGCCACGCTCCTTTGCTCGCTCTCGGCTCCTCACCCGGAGCTTTTGCTGCTGTTTCTGCAGCCTGAGGCTCAGCCTGGCTCTGCTCCCGTCCCAGCAGGTTTCCAGGTCCCTGGGGGACACCTGGAGTCTTGCAAGGTCTGGACAGCGAGGTATCACTTCTATGCTATCCTAGCACTTTGGGCGAAAAGCAGAACAAATAGCCTTACAAAGCTGGCACACTTAAATATGATACAAGTTGGGCCGTAACTCACCTGACTTTGTATCTCACGTCATTTCTAATGACATTTCTCATTGATAAGCAGCTTGTCACTTCCCTCTGCTCTCAGGCTGCCGCTGCAGAGCACGGAGCGTCCCTCCTGCAGGTGTTTGCACCTGGGAAACGCTCCCCTTCCGCGGGAAATGTCACCGCTCCGGGTTTATTCCCTCTCCTGCCACAATTTTCCCATGCAACATTCAGCAGCCAGCAAGGGACAGGGGACCAAAGGGACCGGGACCATTCTGCTCCCGGATGGCCCCGGGCCAACAATCAGAGGGACTCGCAGCTTCTCCAGGGACAGCATCACCCGGGATGGAGCGGGAATGCCACCTCCAAGCTGCGATGCCCTGTGGAAAAGCCGTGCACCGGGAAGTGTCCGGGGCACAAGGACCGCAGCACCAGCAGGGTCGGCGCTGCTGGTGCGATGGCTCGGACACCTCCGGGGCTCTGGTCCGGGACTGGTTGCTCTCCCGTGGTCCCCGTGCCACAGCTCCCCACGTGTGCGCACACAGAGGCACGCACGGTCCTCCTGTCTGCCTCGGGAATCTGCCCATCGCCATGGCAACGGCGGTGACATCAGGCACTGCAAACGTTACTCCAATGACTAATTGCGTTACGAACGGCAAGCCAAATTACTGAAACAATTGCCAGGCCTCAGAGATCTGTACCTAACATGCCGGGCAGATGCCAAAACATGTCCTTCACCTGCAGGGATGCCAGGCAGGGCTGGAGGAGGACAGCTGGGGACCTTCTCCTGGGCTTGGATGTGGAGCCCAGAGGGGCTGTTTCAGCTCCAACCCGCTTTTGCTGTGAATCCTAATTTTCTGAGGCTCCTTGAGAGCTGTTTTGTACCTGTTTGAGCTGCCTGGTTAGTGCCTCAAGGGCTGCTCTTGATGCAGCAAGGCTGGTGGCATCCTCATCGCAGGAGGAGATGCTGCAAAGCCAGGACGGGAGCCCGGGCACCCAAAGAGGGGGGACTATGGACCGGTGGCATCTGCCTCTGCAAAAAAAAAACAAAAAAAAGAGTCACTTTGTTAAATTTAGCAATTTCCTCAAAAGCTTTAAGGGCAGCCCAGATACCTTCCATCCTGTTGGCGCAGCAGAGAGGAGCATCGTGCCCAGAACCATCCTACAGCGCAGTGGGTGTCCGAGCCGGGGGATGCTGGTTATCCCCTCCGTACATAATTCTGGAGATTTCATCAGACTTCAGACCAAGCGAAACCTCTGGGGAGAAGACACTTCGCTACAACAGCCGATGCAAAAGGCAGTCAGGGGGTTAGCTAGTAACCTACTTTGCTTTTAAGTGACAAATACCATAAAAAGGGCCCCAGTCGGAGGCAACTCACGCGATGGGACAAAGAAACCCATGCTCTCGGCAGGCAGCATCCGTGTGCAGGGCTGACCCCTTGCAGACTCCTTTCCTCAGTGATCTGCTGGATCCTGTAGCCATCTGGGAAAAAAATAAAAAACAAAACCAAAAAACAAGCCTGCTCTGTTTGTTTATTCATTTATATATTTTAATTCCCTTCCTTAAGACAGCACGATGGCTTATTGCATCAGCAATTTATAACTCCCGGCTCCCCTACAGCATCGTAGCTATTTACAGCTCTGTATTATTTGCTGCCTGACACCGAAATAAGAAACATCATGCAAATACGTTAGGGAATTATTCGGGCGCCCCAGATGCAGCCGGGAGGACACCGGTGTTCGCATCCCGCTGCCGTATTTAACCTTCCATCGCCCAACCTGCAGGCAGGGCAGCAGAGGTCCCTTCCTCCCTGCAGCTTCCCCCCCCCAGCTCCGCATCCCCCTCCAGGCCCTTGAGGACCACCACGAGAGCAGGCGCTGACTGTGCGTAATCATGTTAATTAGTGAAAGACACTAATTTCACCCTTGCGCCGCTCTAGGAAACATTAATTACAGCAGAAGGCACGGCTAAGGCAGAGACGTTTCTCCCTGTGCCCGAGACCTCGGTGACGTCCAGCCGCTGGGGAGGACGGGTGGTGTGCCAGTATTTAGGAATTATCGCCATTCCAGGGCTCCACGAATCCGTTTAACACCGCAGCTCAACTCATAAACCCCCATCCAACACGAAAAAGTCAGTTCCTCCCAGAGCGACGTCCTTGAAGTTAAGGACAGACCGGTCATTCTTTTCCCCACCAACAAATAAAAAAATTATTTATTATTATTTTGGTTTTTTTTTTTTTCTTTTCTACACAAAAGTGCACTTTTTCCCCACGGGCTGCCGGGGGCTCGGGCTGCGGCCGAGGATGGCGGGGAGCCTGCATCAGCTCTTCCCCGTTAATAGCCTCATTTAGGCAGCCGTCCCCCGCAGCGCCCATTAACACACACGAGAGAGCGCCCGGAGGTGAGAGCTTCACTAATCAAATGTGCTATTAAGATCCTAATCCATTTCATTAGCCCGTTTCATTTGACGCTTAGCGAGGCTCGGTGATGCTCCGTGGAACAGGGATGACCGCACGCGGCCCATCCTGTGGAAAAATAATCCTTTTCATTAGACCCGTAATTCCCTTTTATCCTTTAGTAGTTTATTTCTAAAGGGATGTGCAGCTCTGGCAGAGATGCCGTGGATTTTCCCTTCGTATGCGTGTCACCACATGGTGCGTAAGACCAGGAGGGATGCACAAAATTTTGGAATATTCCCCAAAAAACCCCAAAAAAGCCCTGATTATAGCCCACTCCATTATTCAATCACATATTACTGGATCCCATTTTGGGGATGTTATCTAGAAGACCCTCCGCTGAATATTTTGGAGACTGAAATGATTAAATACTTTAGCCCCCATCTGAAGGAATTTCTAATTTATAATCTCTTTCAGCCGTGTGAGGGGGGATGCGGAATTAAATACAGATTTTTTTCAGGAGGCTGGTGAACCAGCAAGCTGAACTTGCACCAGTGCGTTAGGCGGACGGGCTGACACCACCTGATTTTTGGTACAGATTCTATGTTGCTTCTTCAAAAACAAATGGACACAAGGATGCGTGACTCCGCCTGGGAAGCGTACACGGATTCGTGGGGATTTTGCACGTGGAGAAAGGTCTTAAGTCATCAAATCATCAAAAAAGGTCTTAAGTTACCAAATAAGCATTCCTAACTATGTGAACTTCCCACACAGAAACACACTTGAAACTGCGTCAAACCCTCAGACTATTAGAGAAATATTTCATGAAAGAATAAGTTTGTGAATAAAAGGTTCATCTCAAGGAGTAGGTCGTGGCAGTTCTTCGGAAATAGCTGGGGAAAATACCTACAGCGCACCGAAACGCTCCCACCGAGCGAAGCTGAAATGCTTCCACCATGGATTTAGCAAGCTCCTGCCTGAAAGTAACCTTCTCCCCAGGTTCCGGAGGGATATTTGGGAGCAGCCCCATTGCCACCCAGCCTTCCAGGCCACGCACTGGCACTGGAACCTCCCCCCCCCGAGCTCACCCCAGATGTCGCTGCCGGCTGGTCCCTGGCAGGAGAAGGGATGAGATGGCCAAAGCCCGGCTGGGCGGCAGCTCCATCCTCGCCGGGTCAGGCTGGCAGGGCATGAAGCAGGTAGATGGAACCCTGAAGCAACCTGTAGCATCCTCCCTTGGCCACATAGCCCCCTTGGCAGAGCCTCCAGGTCCACCCGGCTTCACCTTGCTCAAGAACATATCATTGCCCTCGGTCCAGGACAGCGGCACACACTTCGGTTTCCATCCCCAAGCAACACGTGAAAGGAGAGGGAGCTACAGCCTGGTGATGTCCTCCTCGCTGTTTCTCACTGGGGTTGCCACCTGAAACAGGGAGAAGCCCTCTTCCCACAGCCAGACGTAGCAATGGAGGGGATGAGCAGCAGAGAGAGCGTCTCTTCCAGTGGGACTTTTCAGGCTGGAAAAAAAAAGACTGAGGGGGGATCTTATCAACGCTTATCAATACCTGAAGGGTGGGTGTCAGGAGGATGGGGCCAGGCTCTTCTCAGTGGTGCCCAGGGACAGGACAAGGGGAAATGGGCACAAACTTGACCATGGGAAGTTCCATCTCAACACGAGGAGGAACTTCTTTCCTGTGAGGGTGGCAGAGCCCTGGCACAGGCTGCCCAGAGAGGTGGTGGCGTCTCCATCTCTGGAGACGTTCCAAACCCGCCTGGACGCGTTCCTGTGCCACCTGCTCTGAGTGACCCTGCTCTGGCAGGGGCTTGGACTAGATGATCTCCAGAGGGCCCTTCCAACCCTGGCCATTCCGTGATTCTGTGACTCATGGGGACTCGGGCCCTTTGGATAATTTATTAGCATACAGAGTCCCTGCAGCCAAAACAGCAAAATCCCTGTTTCTTCCTCTGTTCTAACCCATTTCTTTTGAGACAAACAATTTCTGAGCAACTGATGCAAGAAAAAAAATATTTTAAAAAGCATCTTTACCCTTAGAAATTCAATCCCATCTGCTCCCTCAGCGTTGCCCAGGGCATTTGCCTCCCCCACAATGCAGACGGTGATGGAAAATTCAGCTCCCACCCGGGAAATCCAGCCGGGACCCCTGGGCAGCCGCTTCAAACCACTCCTGGGGGGGATCCCCGGGAAAGGCGGCTCCGCCACAGGCACCCCCGCTGCTCCGTAGGGTCCCCGTCGGAAAAACAGAGCTCAAAGGCGAGCGCCACATCGCTGTGCTTGGGAAAATGGTGGCGGGAGAGGGGAGGGATGCGCAGCGCTGCCGGTGGGGAGGCCAGGGAGCTGCCAGCCGGCTCCGGATCCGCGGGGGCTGCCCTTGGCAATGCCCCCCAGGGCCAAGCACACCAGTCTAGCCGAGGCTTGCCTTCCAGAGCAGCAGCAACACAGGCAGAAATGCTGAGCTGTAGCTGAAACGGGAAGGAATACCCCCACCAGCTCCTCGGCGCAAGCTCGGTGTGTCCCACATTAATTACTCGCGGCACGACTGTGTTAAGCACCGCCAGCACCGGGAGACCTCACCCCCAGGTTTTTCTTTTTAAGTGTACGAGAAAAGAGATTTTTTTTAAAAAATACCCCATCACCTCCAAAGAAAATTAAACGCAGGCAAGCCAAAAATCCCCCGCTGAGCAGTGAGACCATCCATCACTCCCTTTCCCGTCCCTGCCGGCCGCAGGGGCTGGAGCGCGGCCGTGGCTGGTGGGCAGAGGTGTGCTCGGGCAGAAAGCACGGTCTCCAGCCCCCTGGGCTCTACGATGGCCTCCCTGAGAGGTTTCCAAGCCCCGTGAGCCCACCCTGTCCCCATTGCAGCTCCCAGGGCAGCGGCAGAGCTGAGCACCCTCGCGGGGATGGAGCTCGGGGCGACGCCGTCCCTCCCCGCTGTGGTCCTGCCCTTCCCATCCCGCAGCCCCCTCCTTCCCCGCAGCACTCACGGCCCAAATTGCGGCCGTCTGACCTTCTGCGGCAACGCCGGCTTGTGCCCGTCCTGTGCCGCGAGGCACCGTCCCCCGGCCACGGCGCCGGGAGGTGCAGACCCCGAGCGCGTCCATGAAAAGCTCTTCTTGACTTAGCGCTATGAATTACAGCATGATATAAAGGCCCATTAAAGGCTGCTTTCTAGAACAAATGCTGCCCCCGTGGCTAATCAGCAGAATATTCCCTTCATTGAGAGACAAAATTAATATCGCTGTTTGGCAGAGGCAACGATGCCGAGTAAATAACTTGCAATTGAGCTTTATTTTTACGACGCCTTTCGTTGCTGGTCTCGGCCTCGCGAGGGTGGCAATGAAAAAGGGAGGATGCGAATGGAGACCTGCAAGAGGCTGAAATAAATGCGTGCCCTGAAACCTGCGGGGAGACGGGCATTAAGAGGGGACGTCACCGCACACGGCGCAGCCCGGCCACCCGGCCCTGTCCCCCCGCGGTGGCACCCAGCAGGCAGGGGGACAGGCACGCAGCCTCGGCCAGGACACGTCCCCCAGCCCTGCGGGCGGCCCCGACCCTCGGCTGTGGGCTTTGCAGCATATTTTCCTTTTGAAAATGGGTTTGTGAAGAGAGACGGCGCTCTGTCAGCGCCGTGAAAGCCGGCGTTAATCAAGGGTGATAGCACAGGCTCCTCGCGGGCGGTTAGCATTATAAAATACATATTAGCATTTTTTGATATTAATCAAAAAAATCCTTTAAAAGAAGCTAATTAGAAAGCTCATTTACTCAGAGGGCCAGAATGAATTAATGCTGCGTCTCAGGGCCATGAAGCACTGGCACGGAGGGAATGTCCCCCAGCTCCTGCCTTGTCCACGCCTCGCTCGTCCCACGCCCCAGGCAGGACCCTCTGCTCCCAGCTCACACCCAGGGGCTAATCCCGATCCCGGGGTCAGGAACCACCTTGTGCCAAACGGGGGATGAGCAGCGCTTCGGAGCTCCCCATCAGCCCAAGCCTTCCCCGCGCTGCCTGCCGAGCCCCCCGCAGGATTCTGTACAGGGGACAGCAAAGGGCTGCCAGGATGATCAGGGGACTGGAACACCTCTCTCATGAAGAAAGGCTGAGGGATTTGGGTCTTTTCAGTCTGGAAAAAAAGACAACGGTGGGGGGATCTTACCAACGCTTATCAATACTGAAAGGGTGGGTGTCAGGAGGATGGGGCCAGGCTCTTCTCAGTGGTGCCCAGCGACAGGACAAGGGGTAACGGGCACAAACTTGACCATGGGAAGTTCCATCTCAACATGAGGAGGAACTTCTTTCCTGTGAGGGTGGCAGAGCCCTGGCACAGGCTGCCCAGAGAGGTGGTGGCGTCTCCGTCTCTGGAGACATTCCAAACCCGCCTGGACGCGTCTGTGCCACCTGCTCTGGGTGACCCTGCTCTGGCAGGGGCTTGGAATAGATGATCTCCAGAGGGCCCTTCCAACCCCTACTATTCCATGATTCTGTGAGGAGCGGGTGTTTGATGGCGCTAACGGTGCGGCCCGGAGAAGCCCAGTCATTACGGGGGCCTGGATGGGGCTGGGCCAGCGCAAGAGGCTGCGATGTCTGCGCTTGCATCCCCGCCTTTCATCCCTCACAGAATCACAGAATGGTGAATCCCCAGCAGAATGGTGAATCCCCAGCAAGGGATGCAAGGCGGGGGCAGCAGCAGGAGAAGGGGAGGGCTGAGGGACCCACCAGCTCTCCCCCGCTACACTCCTGAGCAGCCAGCCTGAGTCCACAGGGAGCCTTCACATCAAAGCATCCCGAGAAAAGCTCTTTCCATGGCCAGACCCCTCGTGCTCTGCATCCTCCCAGGAGCTGGCTGTGAGCGCAGCCCCTGCACCCATCGGGGGACAGCCCAGGGAAGCTGAAAATCCCCAAAATCACAAAAGGCAGGCATAGAATCTTAGAATCATAGACTGTGTTGGGTTGGAAGGGACCTTTAAAGGTCATCTAGTCCAGTCCCCCTGCAGTAAGCGGGGACATCTTCAACTAGATCAGGTTGCTCAGAACCTCATCAAGCCTGGCCTTGAAGGCCTCCATGATTAAGCAAAACCCTTTACTTGCCCTCCAAATGCTGGGGAAGACTTTGCCAGCTGAGGAGTCGGACTAGCAGCAAACAGGAGCTTTTTTTACCTTGGGTTTGTATCATCTGTAGCACAAAGGGCATTTGGTGGCTCCTGCGAGACAAGCCCAAGGGCAGGCACGGTCGCTCACCCCCTCCCCGCATCCCGCTCCCGTCGTGCTCCGCTGAGCCATTCCGTCCTTCCAGAGGTTCCGCAGCTCCGCTGCCTCCAGAGCGGCCGTGGGCTGCTGCGAGGCAAAGGAGGCGTCCTGCAAAACCACCGGGGCTGCGTTAATAAGGTCAGATGGGAGAAGCAGCGCGTTGGTGGGGGCTGAGAGCCCGCCTGCACAGCCACCCCAGCCACTTCCTTGTTTGCCTGTCTCCGAGGCAGCCAGCCACGCTAGAAAGCTGACGCTCAAACATTTCTTAGCCATACTCAACGCTAAATGAAAGCACGGCTCCCTCCCAGCCCGGCTGCGGGGGCCGTGCCTCTGGCCTCCCTCCCTGCCGCCCCTCTCAGCACCCCCAGGAGCCGCTTTCCCCGGCTGCTGGGGGCTGCCCGAGGCACAGACATGGAATCACAGAATGGTTCGGGTTGGAAGGGACCTTAAAGATCATCCAGTTCCACCCCCCTGCCCTGGGCAGGGACACCTCCCACCAGACCAGGCTGCTCAAAGCCCCGTCCAGCCTGGCCTTGAACCCCTCCAGGGATGGGGCAGCCACAGCTTCTCTGGGCAACCTGTTCCAGCGCCTCACTGCCCTCACGGTAAAGGGTGTTTCTCAGTGAGCCAAGGGCTCTCCAGCCCTGCAGAAGAAAGCAAACCAGAGGGACACTGAGATTCCTGCTGGGAAATACGGTGGCACAGTTGACAGCGAAGGTACCCGGCTGCTGCAGCTCCTTGGCTTATCAGGGCACGGCTGCCTTGTCCCTGGGGACGATGGAGCGAGACTGGCAGAGTCGTTCGTACGCGCAAAGCCCAATGGACCCTGAAGCTGGCGACCAGGACAGGCGTCACCAGGTTGGGCCAGGCGAGAACGGATGCTTGCACAGTCCCCATGGGCTGCACACCTCCGCTTTCCTTCTCATCCACTTCGGAGCAGCCAGGGAATAAAACCCCTTGGATAAGGATAAGGATAAGGATCGGGCTCTGGCCACAGCACGGTGGCTGGGACATCGAGGAGGTACAAGAGATGGGCGCAGTTGGCTCCAGGAGGCGAAGGGTGAGGGTGAAAGACCCAAGGCTCTCCCTGCGAGTGGCTGAGGGGCAGAAGCGAGCAAGCACGACCATCAGGCATAGAACCATAGAACGGTTCGAGTTGGAAGGGACATTAAAGACCACCCAGTTCCACCCCCCTGCCCTGGGCAGGGACACCTCCCACCAGACCAGGCTGCTCAAAGCCCCGTCCAGCCTGGCCTTGAACACCTCCAGGGATGGGGCACGTGTGAAGCTCCACCAAGCCCGCACCCCGCTGCCACACACACGCTCGCTCCAGCTGCTACCAGCCCACCCTCCCGCAGGAGCCGCTGGAGGAATCCCACAGGGAACCCAAAACAGAGCGTTTCCTGCGCTGCAAATCACTACTCCCAGCAGCTCTTATTTTTAAACACAGGTTGCAGCCCTTATTTACCAGCAGGCGCGGTGCTGTCAGGAGCAGCGACTGCGGATGCCTTGCTTGCCTTTTGCAAAGTAAACCTCCTGTTTTGACTGCAAGCTGCCGGATGCTCAGTTATTTGGGGAGGAGTATTTCTAGCTCCACAGCGCAAGCCGGAGTTATCAGCCAATTAAGTATTTCTGGCTAATTCTGTTTTCCTTGCAAGATGTTTGGAAGGCAAGCACCGGTCACATCAGAGAAACGGGTTAAACTGGGCTCTTCTATAAACAGCTCCGTGCTGGCCTACCAGAAACTAAGGACACAGAAGTCCTGGAAAAGCTTCTCTTAAGGCTACGCTTGGAAGCCATCCATCACCAGAGGGTGCGTGGTTTCAACCCTGCGGCAGTAACTCAGCCCGTCTTCGGTGAAGCGTTACCAGAGCACGAAGCAAAAGGCCACGCGCTCCCAGCCCCACAAGAGGAGGGTCAGCTGCTGCGGGGGCTTCCTACGGACTGGCTTTTGCTCTGAGCTCTCACCAGGCGAACATCTGGGACAGCCCTTTCCTGCCCGACCCTTGCCAGGAGCACACCGCGTGCAGCATCTCTGGCAGGTGCCGATTCAACCCTGGTTTCCTGCTTTTCCAGAACGGGCCATCACCTCTAAAATGCTCCTGTCTTCCCAAGATCACTTAGAAGCCCTGGATCCAAACACAAACCAAACCAACTCCCTTGAGGATGCACCAAAACGGGGAGAACTGCTGCTGCCGCCTCTTCAAAAAACCAAAAACCGAAACTGTCTATTCAAGGTGTTTGGGCAGCATCACCACCACCTTCCCCCCACCACTTGAGTTCCCCCACCACATGCGACTCCCTCTCTCCCAGCTTCTCCAGCCCATACCCACCCGTCTCTGGCCAACTCCATCAACAATTTAAGGGCAGGCTCCCGCTTTTCCCAGGGAAACGGACACCCAGCGTGGTGACACGGCAAAGGACAAACCACTTCACAGCTTGTGTCTCTGCATTTCAGCCCGTGGTGGGTTGTTTACAACACTCTCCAGTTGGTGTGAAGTAATACTTAGCATTTACCGAGCCCGTGGATGAAACGTACCGCCTGAGTCATCTTCCGCCTGTCACAGCATCTGCCAGAGACCAACCAGTCATTTGGCTGCTGGTTGCCACGCGTCTCCCAGGGCAGCCGTTCCTCCCTCTGCAGCATCTTCATGGCTTCAAACTGAAAGAGGGGAGATTCAGATGAGATATCAGGAAGAAATTCTTCCCTGTGTGGGGGTGGTGAGGCACTGGAACAGGTTGCCCAGGGAGGTTGTGGCTGCCCCATCCCTGGAGGGGTTCAAGGCCAGGCTGGACGGGGCTTTGAGCAGCCTGGTCTGGTGGGAGGTGTCCCTGCCCAGGGCAGGGGGGTGGAACTGGATGATCTTTAAGGTCCCTTCCAACCCGAACCATTCTGTGATTCCATGTCTGTGCCTCGGGCAGCCCCCAGCAGCCGGGGAAAGCGGCTCCTGGGGGTGCTGAGAGGGGCAGCAGGGAGGGAGGCCAGAGGCACGGCCCCCGCAGCCGGGCTGGGAGGGAGCCGTGCTTTCATTTAGCGTTGAGTATGGCTAAGAAATGTCATACAGCGTCTCCCAGCAGTACCAGAGAGAGCCGATGCCTCGCCAAGCTCACGAGGACCAGAAACCATCTGTATTTCAGATGCTTCGGATGCCTCAAACGCAATCAAAAGCTGTGACCAGTCACCGAGGCATGACCACAGCTCAGTCCCTTTGCGACCAGCTCCTGCGGAGGTGCTGTGATTTATTAAAAGGCAGCCTTCACAGGAAAACCACCCTCCAAGATTTGGTGTGCGAGAGCATCAAGCCCTTCAAGTACCTCCTGCTTTGTGCTCTCCGTGCTGCTGCTGAGAAGAGCTATTGGTTTTGAAAACGCTGCCGGCTCAGAACGCCCTGCTCACCTTCAAAGGGGACTGCAGAGTATCTGCTAATTGGCCCCCCGAAATAAAAAGCAGTGGCAAATTGGTGCCAGAAAATAAAAACTACACTTGCCTGTGGTCTTCACACGAGGTGTCTGCAGTGCGCAACACCAGCACGGCGCCGTGGCTGGAAAGGCGATCTTCTTTCAACCTGCTCTGAGCTGTAACCCCACTTGATGTAGACGCCGGGACGAGCAGCTCCAGCTCCAACCCGCTGGTTCTCCTCACGGCTTCTCATTCACAGTACGGCCACCTCGGCACAGTGATTCGTGCCGCGCAGTAAACGCAGCTGTCTGCAATTCGCTGTAAGCGCTTTTGTACTTCACACACATAGACACACTGAGGGCCATCACTTCTACATTTCACCGGAGAGAAAAAATCATTCCCCAGGGTCAAGCAGGGGAAAGGGGCTGCCAGTTGTGGTCTCTGCTGAAACGGGATCCGCGGTGGTGACATAGGAAATAAGCCACGCCACGAGCGACTGCTGGCAGTTTAAGTGGACGGCAGCGTCAGACATGGTGGCATTCAGCATTAAGGCAACGCCGAGAAGCCACAGCAAGGCATGAGCTAGACCCGCACTTAGATCCGAGTGCTCTCGCCACCCTCAAGAATATTTGCTCACTCTTCTCTGCTGAACATCCCAGCAGAACAAAGGATCTTTTGAGGGCAACGTTTTAAACCTAAATGCGATGCAGTATGAAAATTCCCTTGTATAAAAGCTGAAAGAGGATATAAAATGCTCAGAGAGAGACAGACTGGTGCTGCCGCTCTTGTTAGTTCTAGGATATACTTTTTTCTTTCCCATTCATGAATAATTTTCTGTGAAACCTGTGTCTGAGTAAGTCCTCTTGTGCATTGAAGTTCAGCAGCCCCGGAGCCAACATCCTCCCAAAGTCGTACCAGCTCGGAACAGTTCAGTGCTTGGTACCCTGCACCAACAGCGACGGTTTGAAGAGCAGAGCGATGTGGATTGGCTTTTTAAGGACAGGGCTGTTCTCCCAGGAGCGGCAGCCTGGGGCCACCTGCCCCAGAGATGGAGCTCACAGGTGGAGCCCACTGGGGTTTTCTGCCCCAGGACTATGTTTGTCACCCCCAGTGCCAGCTGACAGCAGGCACACTGGTTGCGACTGACGGCCTCGGTCAACACACAACAAACACCCCGCTCCCGCGGGCTCACCCATCCACGTAGAGTGGACTGGAGTTGAGGTCTCCAGCTGAGAATTGCACTTCCCACCAGCCTTGCTCAAGCTTGATCCTTGGAGAAGCCACCGGGTCCACGCAGAGGAAAGGCGGTCTGTAACTTGGCCCATATTAAACTGAGCTTGGGTACCCCTGGCCTACCAGCAACGCTGCATTCCAGCGGGTGAAACTGGGGCAAGCAGCCCTCCCCGCGCGGCTCTGCGCTGCCGTTTGCGTTGCCACTCACTCCTGCAAAACCTGCGTGGGAACCAACACGGGCGGTGCAGATGAGCAGGGGCTGGAAGCACCCGAGGTTTACTCGGTGCAGCAGAAACCAGGAGACCTGAGCTTCGTCCACCCACTCCCACCTGCACAGGGTCCCCCTGCAGAGCAGCAACCGTACTGATGCCCGGGAAGAGGTCCGGAAAGGTTCCTCACGTTTGGAATGCTGAGTGAGCCAAGTGCAGCTGGGAAGCAGTGACACTACCAAGCTGGGGTAGCAGATAGAAATCCAGACGGAGGAAAGCCCATTGCTCATAGCAATTCACAAATGAAAAGCAAACAGGTTTGTTTTTTTTTTTTTAAATTTATTTATTCCTGAAAGTGTACAACTAGAACATAAAAATATTCCTTGGTGAAAGCAAAACAGAAAAGGGTAGGAAATGAATGCCAAGTGAAAAACATTTGCATGTTCCAAGGGAAGAAGCCTCCAGAGATGGAGCTTGGAGACTCCTCAAGCTTGGAAGTTAAGGTCATATTTCTATTTTACAGAAACTTCCTATAGCAGATCCATAAGTTATCTCATCATGACTCATAACTCGGTGGAATGGGCTTCTAGTTTGTTCGCTTTGAGAACCCAGTTACTTCAAGTGCATCACACCAATAAATGAAATCAGTGTACTGCTTTATTTATTATTAGGCATTTGTTTTTCCTTACGGTGACTGCATTATAGCTGCCACAAATACACAAGCCAGCTGAATTAAAACAGCACACTTTCTTGAACGTTTCCAATCTCTCTAAGCCTTGGTACTTTGCACGTTCTCCAATACCTGGATTATTCTGACTAATGAACTCTTCCATTTGCTGGAAAATATTGAATGCAATTAGTACTTCAGCGTGCAGCCTCCAAGTATGCTGTGCCTAGCAGCTGAGCGCTGTAAAAGAGCCCAGTGCTTGGCAGAAGAACTAGAAATCCAAAAGATAAAAGGGAGATTTACGCACGCTCCCACCAAGGCCCGCTGCAGAATTTAATTGGCAAGGTTAGCAATATAGGGGCTGCAGAGAAAATCACCGAGGCTATGGCCCCAGTGCAAGCCACAAAGCAGTAACAAGTTATGATTCCCAGGCTTAAAAATTAGAAATCACATTTGCATCCTCACCTTGCGCTCCCCCACGCCAAGCTGCACAATGTGTTCTGACCGAGTCAGTCTGTTCCTTCGCTCTTCTCAGTCCGGCTTTATCTCTTCAAGGGGGGACGCAAATCACTCCATCCAACCCTTCCGCAATTTCATCCAGCCTCTGCCGGCACTCCTCCTGCAGCCGCTTCAGCTCTCTCCCCAGGCTGGCCTCTCTCAGCTGCAGGTCCCTGATCACCTCGGGAGCGCCGACAGCTGAAACAGGCTCCTTGGATACACACCCATCGAAGCCGGTTTTGCTGGCAGGATGTTGGCTTCTGAACACCAGCCTGCACGAACCGTGCATTTTCTTTTTTTTTGGAGCACAAAGGGATGTAAGATCTAGCAGTTTCAGTTCAATGCTTTCCTGTAACTTTCTAGCAGCAGCAGAGAAGCCCTCCTTCTGTAGTTCTTCCTCTCTTGTTTTCACCTGTAGAGAGAAGACGAAAAAAAGGGTAAAAAAAAAAAAAAGAGTATGGTAGATTTCTGTGAAAAATTCCTCCCACCAGGAAACAACACAAAATGTCATGTTTGGACTAGGATGTACCAAAGAGAAGAGAGCCAAGTGTGAATGTAAACATAAGTGGGCTGGAGCACCTCTGCTATGAAGACAGGCTGAGAGAGTTGGGGGTGTTCAGCCTGGAGAGGAGAAGGCTCCGGGGAGACCTTAGAGCCCCTTCCAGTCCCTGGGGGGGGCCTGCGGGAAGGATGGGGAGGGACTCTGGATCAGGGAGTGTAATGATAGGACAAGGGGCAATGGTTTGAAACTAGAGCAGGGCAGGTTTAGATGAGACATTAGGAAGAAGTTCTTTACACTGAGGGTGGTGAGACACTGGCCCAGGTTGCCCAGAGAGGTGGTGGAGGCCCCATCCCTGGAGACATTCAAGGCCAGGCTGGATGGGGCTCTGAGCAACCTGATCTGGTTGAAGATGTCCGTGCTCACTGCAGGGGGGCTGGACTAGCTGACCTTTAGAAGTCCCTTCCAACCCAACACATTCTATGACTCTACAAAGCGCGCGTCAGTGAAAACTGAATTACGCTGACACGTGCTTTCTATCAGGCAGCAGCCTCAGCGACCAAAAAGCTGCCTGTAGTAATTTGTTTGCAGACTCACAGCCCACCAGCCCCTCCACCGACGATTAATACACAAGGGCTCTGTGTGCCTCCCTCCTCCCGAGGAGTCGGTGGTTTGTCTTCAGGGCAAAACACAGGGAGCAAAAAGGGAGACCCGGCAGAGTGACGTCCACCGCCGTTGTGCTTTAAGCCACCCCATTGTCATAACAGATGAATTGCCTCGTGACTAGCAGTAATTCATTCAGTTCGCAAACGCTTTCTGCACTTGGCAATGCTAAAAAGTAGGGATGACAACTGTAAGCTAGAAATTCCTTAATGCTCAATTCTCATTATGGGGTAACAAATAGGAAAAGGAAAAAAATGGAGCAGAGACAAAAAAGTAGAGGCTAAGACCAAAACGAATACCAGGCAGCACACTTTCACTGAAGACAGGCCCAATAAAACAAAGCTTTTCTCGTGAGAGAATCACAGCCTGGACTATAAAAGCAATTGCATATACTGGGATTTCTCCAAAGCATTTGATTTAATGTTCTCTAACAATTTGATATGAAGAACTTGCGAGATGGTAATTGCCTTGCCAATTTTACTAGTGGATTAAACATGAATACAGTGACTCATCTCCAAATGTAGTTGTCAGTGGGGGAAACATCCGTAAGAAGAGGTTCCCTGCGCTCAGGCCTTCAGGGAAACGGTTCTTGGCCCAATGGCACTTTCTGTTTCTGCTACGGCAACAAGCTGCCAAATCAGCTCAGCCAAAAAGCAGCAAAGTTTCAGAAAAGCGATGCTGCCTCTGCAACCTGCGCAAGTCCCAGAGCTCTCCTGGAACTTGTGCGCAGTTCTTGGAGCTCACGCTTCAAAAAACACAGGAAAACAGAGAACAGGATTCAAAGGCAGGTCACCCGTGACTCACAGCCCAGAAAACAAGCCGTATAGCGTGGAACTTCAAGAGCTCAAACTAGTTCATTCATGGAGGCGGATATATAATCTGTTTTAGATCCTAAAAGAAAGTGAAGAGAGACCAGACTTTGCCGACAAAGCCATGCAAAGATCAAACGGATGAAAATTTCAGTTAGATACTCAGCTTCAGAATAAGACATTGTTTCCTACTGCGAGGATAATAAACCATGAAATGCTTCATTGCAGCTCCAGGGATGAATCCTTTGGCCAAAGCTCAGCTCAGGTCAAGCTCCGTGCTAATGATACCCCCTTCCAGCCTTGAAGCTGATCTGCAACCCCTCCCCTTCCCTGGCCGCGGGTGAAGCTGAACAACTCCTTGGGGGTTTTAAATCTGCAGATCTGCATTATGATATCGGTATCTCGTATATGAGGGCTTTGACGAGTTCCCTGTAAAGTCAGGGATGTTCTGGCATCTCTCTGAAGCACCAGAGATCAGTCAGAGCTCAAAGCAGCAGCTGCAAGGACAAGAGTCCTAAAGTACCAAAGATCCCCCCGCCTTTGCCGCTGCCAAGCTCCAACTGCTCAGGGTCAAAGCAGCTGCTGTATCTGGAGACAAAAAGGATTTTTTCCGTAGATCAGTAGGGAAAGTTTTAGTACTGAAACAAATTCAGAAGCTTTTGACGTACAGGGGCCCAGATGACATTCCCGTACGGTGAAAAATGCTGCAGGCACAAGGGCTGCGGTCACAGTTAAACTCCCCGCTGACACCAACTTCACCAGGGCTTCACCACTCACTCACCCCGAGTCTTTCCTCAGAATATCTTCATGTGTTTTCCAGCCAAGTAATTAATCCTCTCCAATCCTCTCCCCTCCTCCCCGCCCCAACTCCGCTCAAAAAAGACGAAGAAAATCAATCAAATCAGGAAAGGAGTAAAGTTTTCCTAACACGTTAAAGGCTTTATCGATGCAGAACCGTCTGTTAAAAGGAGACCTCTGTTGATCAAGGCATTTGAACAGAGAGAGTTGAAGCCGAGAGCAGTCTGTCTTTGCCCTTGTCCGAGAACCTAGGGACCCTCTTTATCATAATCCCCAAGGAATCCCAGGACATCTCTTGCTGTTGGCTAAGAGAATATCTGAGGTCCCATTCTCTAACGCCACTTCAGGAGAAACAAAACTGAAAAAAAAAATAAATGCAACGTTATCTGGTCTCCCCACTGCCAATGAATAAATGGAAAATGATGTTTGCACAAAGTGGATTTAACACTGGAATCCAGGATGGGAAAAATTTCCCGTTACTTACAAAGAACAAAATCACCCGGCAAACAGAGCCCACAAAGTGTTATTTATTTTTTGCATTAAACTCAGGCAGAATAGTAGGGCTGTATAAAAGGATTCCTAAGGAAACATACTCTCCACCGGCCAAAACTGGAGAATTTTATTACCCATTGTGCAAGGCACTGGATGAAGAGCACGCTCCTCTCAGCACTAAGTGCACTGAGCTCTAACAGCAAAAACAGGAATAGGAATTACTACACTGAAGCAGGAGCAGCTGTAAGGACAAGGACAACAGCCTTACAGTTCGGCAGTCAGGGAAGCAGAAGTACAAAAAAATTTGAGTATCAGAAGGGCACCGCGCATGTTATCTTCTGTTAAGAGGACCAGTATTTCCTGGGACAACATCAGATAAATTTAACAGGGGAAATTTTCAAAATAATGAATGTGAAATAAGAGAACAAGTTTAGCAAAGCACTATTTATTTCCTATCAGCCCAATCTGGAGCTGGAAAGCTAGCTCAAGTTCTTTTTTTTTTGCACTGTTCTTCCCGGTAAGCTCTGCAACCATGTCTATGTCCACAAATACTCTTGTTGCGGTCTGTAGATTTCAATAGCTAAAAATCTCTGAGGGTTACCTTCGAGTAATATTCTTTACTCTTCACATGCTGAATGCTTGTGAAAATGCTCAATAACCTCCTTGCGAATGGTTAATTGATGCTCTTTAACAGCTTGATGTCTCTCATTAGTCAGCACACAATGATTATTCTACGCTGCAAAACAATCTCAGCAGACCACTTTCTATTAAACAAACATATTGTAAAAGAATTAGGAGCCTCAGCATTTTGTGTCTGCCCGTCTCTATCCCACAGCTCTGCCTTTCAGTCTCAATTTACCAGCTGGAAGCTGAATTCCCAATTAGGTACATAGCGCTGTCTGACAACGGCTGCACACCCTCACCAAATAAATACAACAACATGATAATAATTGTTTCCACTTCTACAGAACCAACCTCATCCCAAAGGGACGCAGTGCATTTTGAGAAAAGCGACGCCGAACGTAGAGGGAATCAGCTGATGAGGGATCAGCGTCTTCAAACTGACACACATCCTGCTCCAGGGCAGCACTGATCTGGTTAGCTCTTCCCAACAGCACAACACAGCAGTCGCTCCCAGACACCGTAACTGAGTCCATGCCCATGTGCTGTCCCTCTGCGCGCTCCACAGTCAACATACCCTACCAAGTTTCACATTCCCAAAACCATGGCAAACTAGCAGGAACCTTCCATGGCACTGCAGTACTGTGTCCAGCTCTGGAACACTCAGCAGAAGAAGGGCACGGACCTGGTGGACGGGGTCCAGAGGAGGGCCACGAAGATGCTCTGAGGGCTGGAGCCCCTCTGCTGTGAAGACAGGCTGAGAGAGTTGGGGTTGTTCAGCCTGGAGAAGAGAAGGCTCCGGGGAGACCTTAGAGCCCCTTCCAGTCCCTAAAGGGGGCCTGCAGGAAGGATGGGGAGGGGGCTGGTTGCAAGGGCATGTAGCGATAGGACGAGGGGCAATGGTTTGAAACTAGAGCAGGGCTGGTTTAGATGAGACATTAGGAAGAAGTTCTTTACACTGAGGGTGGTGAGACACTGGCCCAGGTTGCCCAGAGAGGTGGTGGAGGCCCCATCTCTGGAGACATTCAAGGCCAGGCTGGATGAGGCTCTGAGCAACCTGATCTAGTTGAAGATGTCCCTGCTCACTGCAGGGGGGTTGGACTTGATGGCCTTTAGAGGTCCCTTCCAACCCAACACATTCTATGATTCTAAGTGTCCTCACCAGCCCTACGAGGGCTGCAGATGGAGAGATGCCATGAACGCATGCCGAGGCAAGCACTCCTGCTGGGCCCTTTCTAGCTCTTCTCCTCACCGTGTCACCGACCGCTGTTTGGGACAGGACAGCGGCCAAACTGCCCTGAGCGCTAGATGGTTTCCTTTAAAATAAGTTTTCAAAAAAACCACTGTAGATTTTCAAAAGGGATTAAAAACTAAAAGCTAAAGGGAAAAGTGTAATAATTCTCATGTTCTAAGGAGAAGCCAGTGATCCAGCGCTGTTGCAGCCAGGAGCACTGCATCTTGGATCACAGACTGAAAAGGGGCTGAAGCGACCGACAGCCTGCGCTGCCCTTCCCAAAGCTGGCACAGTGCAGAGGGTTGCGGTGCGCACAGACAGGAGTACGCAAAGGAACAAGCACTAGAACAAAACAAATCTCTTCAGCATGAGGGTGGGTAGGGACAGGTGGCCTCTAGTTGCTGACGTGGTGGAACTAAGCCAGGCGGGGACATCCACCAAGCGTGGAAAGGATGTCCCATCTCCCCAGGGACCCCACCACGACTGATGCCGCGTTCCCAAAAAACGTCCAGGCTGAGGCCTGATTGAGGAAAATGGCCAAGCCAAAACAGAAAAGGCTGGGCCAGACTCAAGTTGGAAAGGGGCAGAGAGGTGAGGCACATCCAACGAACAGGCTGAGCAGAAGGCGTGCCTCGGCCCCCACCATGGTGGATTAACTCATGCACTGATGCACAGGAGAGACCTCAAGCCTGCAAATACCTACACACACGATTAACTCCCCCTAGACTTCCTCACCCCTACATCCTCTGAAATTTCTTCTAACCTAAGGTACCACTGGCCGTCCTTTTCATCCAGACAGCGCACTCTGCTATTTTCAGTCCTGGGAGTCTTCTGGCTTTGAATAAATTTTCTAGCCATGAGTTCAGCCGGCAAATCGTGGAAAAGCTCATGTGTCGCCCGTTTTAAATCAGCTGCCTTCCAGTTTCTTTGCGTGTTCCACTGTTTTGAGGCCAGAACAGTAACACCTAAATTCACCTCCTCAGGGCTACGTGTCATCTGGACAGTCCCCGTCTTTCAGCTGCCCATCTTGTGGAGGTCTACTTGTATCAACTGCTTAGGTGACCTACACATTTAGCTCATTTGATCTCTCCTCAAAGAGGAGACCTTCCAGCCCTTCACAATTACTGCTGTGGTTTCCTCAGCTCCCTCTCATGCTTGCCTGCACCTTGTTGGCAATGAGCTTCCCAGAGCTTTGTGTCTCACCCCGTGTGGCACAGAAACATCCCCGAGAGGCTGGTCTGCCTCTGAGTTTTAACAGCTCGCTAACGAGAAGTGCAGCAAAAACGACGCACAAAATGGTTCTTTTTCTGCTAAGAAGCAAGCTGGATGGGAAGGTATTTGGAGAGAATTTTACCAACGCGCAAGACATCCCAAAGAGATGCTAAGAGATCTAGACAACCACCTCGCGTTATTTAAAGCATTTCCAGTAATGACCTAACAAAAGTGACAATCTTCCAAATGCTGGAAAGTCAACATTTCAGCTTGTTAAAACTTCACATGGCAACCTGAAAGCTTCAGCAAGCAAATGAACGCGCTGCCTCTCAGTTACCTACTTGAATGAAGCCACTCGCTAGAGGCGAAGTTTAAAATGCAGCAGCGACGAAAGGTCTAAACACCTATTTCAAGGAAGAGAGAGTGGGGGGAGGCATAGGAACATTTCCATTTTGTGATCGCGTTGTTGGCAGCTTCGAGGAAGGAGCAGCAAACCGAATTGGCGGAGCTCCTTTTGAAGCGGATGATAAAGACCAGAATCGTATCATTATTTTTAAAACGCAATCTCTTCACATTATTCTAGGAGTTTTGCACAATTGGCTATAACAGCAGCATTGTTCAGAAAAAAAAGAAACCGCACAAGCCTCGAAATGGCACATTTTCGGCCTCCAGTCCTATCTGTCCCTTCGTTCTCTCTTGTATTTCTCTTAGGAATAGGGAGAAGACCCCATGTGCGTACAGCACGAAATACAAATGATTCTTGACATTCTGTACAGGTCCTACCAACCACGGTGCCTGCCTTTGCTGGAAATCGTGGTGCAGCCTGCTCCTTTGTGCTCCACGGCACAAGGAACAAACAGAAAAATCTCAGATCTTGTCTTTTGGGGTTGGGGAGCGAAAGGAAATTAGGAAATCTGAACGGATGCAATATCCAAGCCACCAAGTCATACTGCCTTTGCTATCGGGGCATAATCACCCAACACCTTTCATAAACTCATCTAGTTCCTCTGAAAACACCAAAGAGCATTTGACTTGCAGAATTTTTTATTCCTGAAGGAAGCTCATTTCCGAGCTTTATTTTAAAGCTATCACGTCTACGATGGCCCCCTGTACCTGGGGAGCTGAAAAAGGTGAAGTGAAATATTACAGGCTTGGAAATAGATGATTAACGAGGGGCCAGATCGCAGAAATAGAAAAGACCTGCCGCGTCAGCCAGCGCCTGGCTCCGAACGGCCCCCCAGCACATCGCAATATCCCAAGCATGGGCACCGAGAGGCTTTCCCAGGATTAGAGGAGCTGCCCAGAGCTTTCGGTCTCCACGTACACTGAGCAGACTCGCATTCAACAGACATTAATTATAGTGAAAGATCTGTAAGTAAAAAATGAAAGCTGGCTAAGCACAGTGATACTGGCATCGCTCGGAGACTGCCGGCATGGATGCTGTGCAGAAATCCTGGCAGATGAGTGCTGGAAACCAGGCGTGACACATTAAGGTTAGTTTAGGAGTTTTCAGTTTTCCAGACTGGAACCCAGATAAGTCAAGGGGATGAACCTCTCAAACACTTGTCTTTAATCAGTACAAGCCTGAGAAACACTTCATAAATGGTAATTATTTATACCCTTCGCTGTCTTACGGTTTCTATCTAGTGTTTATTCCACCACCCCCTCCTATCCCCCGAGAAGAACCTTGCAGAGCTGCAGTCCCAGCTGACAGTCTATCTGGGATACAGAAAACAGGATAGAGGAGGATTTGCAGACTACTTTTAAGAAAGCCCTCCTTGTCAGCACTGACAAAACAGCACCAAGTACAAAAGGCAAGAGAGCAAAAGGAAATAATAAGCAAAAGTATCAATAACATAGAAGGGCAAGGAGCAGAGTCCACTATAAGCATAGCAGAAAGACCTGTAAGTATCAAACAGAAGTGAAATCCAATAAAAATAGTCACAGGGATTCCACAATTCCCACCCACAGCCTCTCTGTGCTTCTCTACAGGAATTTCCTGGCTACGCAATAGGCATTCTGCGCCTTGCTGTACATAGAGCAGCACTGAAAAACACGCACCACGGTCTGTCTGCGAAAGAAGACGCTCAAGCAGAGCTCTGCTCTCAAACATCACTCGGGAGAACACGCACCGAGCAAGCCAACACCCTCCCTCTCCGTGTTTGTCACCAGTTTCTGTACAGAACAGTTAGGAATAACCCAAGTGTTTTGTGCGCCCACGTGTCCCCAGAGGCATAAAAATAAAACCTTTTTCACACATAAGTACGGTGACGGCTTTACGCTTCTTTAACAATAACCAAGTAATAATTTGGCTAGGGAGGCAGTTTCTTGTAACAAAAATGTTTGCTTTTTTGTTTTTGAACACGTGTGACAAATGCGTCCCCCTTCCTTAGCTACAGACAGTGACCCATTCAGCCTCAGAGAAGGAGAGAAAGGCACCATTTCAAGGGATGCTGTGAATGCGTAAGTGATGGAAAATCAAATCCTGTAGCTCCTGGTTTGGGGAAAAATTACGGAGCAGGGGGTAGGACCCTGCAGAGCCTATGAAGTTCAAACATTTGCTGAACAGTGACCTCCAAGAAAATCAGACCCCCAACCTTCAGAAAAACGTCTAAAGGCATTTGCTGCTTATACAAAAATAAAACCCAAACCCTGAGTTAAAGCAAAAGCAATATCTGCAATCAGCTGTTCTGGAAACACTACAACACTGAGTAAGCAGGTGTTTTACTATAAAAAAAATACCTTACTCTAATTGCGAATTCATGTCTTATAGTAACTCGCCCAAATGTAATTTCAAACCTCTAAGAAAGCTACAGAGCTAGTGCTGCAGCTCTATAAAACTTGTCTCATTGAATCAAGCTTCTTTGCTGTAAGCTTTCAAGGTTTTTAATTTTCTGCAGCAATTTCTACACACCGAGGAGTAACCAGTTAAAACCGCTGGAAACCATCGTTATCTGTTCTAATAGCTGAACGCTTCCCACACTGTCCTGCCTAAATGAGGTTTCTTGCTTCTTGTGAGATCCTTGACTGTACACAGAGACTTGACGTTCTTCTGAAACAGCCCATTTAATACCGATGTTCATGCATTTATGGATTTAAAGTCATAATAAACTGTTTGATTAGTCAAACCTACCACAACGCACAGGCTACAGTATCTCACCTAGTAATTTCTGCAATGTTCTACTCCATTTTGGTAAGCTACAGGGTCTCTTCTAGAAACACAAACTTTTGGTTTTTTTAAACACAGGCTCCAGCAGATCAAGAAACTACCCTGTCACTGTGATATCTCAGCAGTGATTTACGGTTTAAAATATGCCCTTTTTCAGCGAGTTCCCCCTCAGCTACTGGGTCTTCTTGCGCCACCTTTCATCTAAAGTCTTACGCTCTCAAAACTCCACTTCTAAGAACTTGCAGAACATAACCCGTGTTCTATAAAGCTGTAACTTTGCCTTGGTTAAACTACACTTTTCTCCCCTCTCAAAAAGACAGACCAAATAACTCCTTTATTACCCCTCCTTGAATCCTTTCCAACCTTTCAACCATTTCCCAGTTGTGATGGTGGTAATAAGTGGGGCCAACACATTTCATTAAGCTCTGAATTGTGATGTACTTCCTAACCGTCATTTAATGACCAGCGGCAGATAGCAACGCTTAATTGCCAATAACCGAACAACTTTTCCACGACCCGTTACCATTCCCTTTATTTCATAAAGGTATGAAACGGAGAGGTTTGCACATATCCAAAACCCAATGCTGCAGGCAAACTGGTTTGAGGTACATCCGTTGCTATTTTTCACTAAACCCAAACCCCAGCAAGAAACTCAAAATAATTTTTTTTTGGCTTAACAACAATTACAACCGCGAAAGCAAAATTTCACCTTAATATAATTACTAATTTCCGCCGCTCGTTATTAGTTCAGCAAGAGGAAAAAAATCTCAGGCCTTTGGAATTGGAGGTGAATAAATGAAAGGGGTGATCCAAGTTAATATTAATGGGGGCATTATTTGCACCACAAACTATGAAGACGTTTTAGAAGGGTTGCAAAGCTGAGCTACAGCAACTGACAGAAGATGTAATTATACAAGCAGCTGCATTCCAAATTTTGCCCGGATTTGCGATTTCCTGCAATTAGAGGGGAATATGTGCATCTCCATCTTACGCATTTTAAGCAAGACATTCACTATTCAAATGCTAGCTCCCAGGCGCACCTATTGTCAGTCCGAAACAAATTGACAGGGAAGCCACAGAGAAGCAACCTATTTTATCTAGGAATAGAAGGCCATCTTTCAGCTGGGGGAGGAGTCCTCCGAGGAGAATCTAAAAATATAGTTTTAATACCGGGAACGCACATAGCTGCATCCGAGGAGAACAGCTACCGCGGTCTGGCAGGGCACTGCTGCTCTGTGCTTCCTTTTTATTAGACATTGAATACCGCCGAGAACTCCGCAAGCTTTCAGAACGCCATCCACGCTGTTCTCCGACGGAAAGCTTTTAGATGGTGAGGAAGCACAGTAATGGGAAGTTAGAAGTTAAAGCATTTGAACGAGATAATTTCATAAAGAGGAGTGACCTGATCTTGTCTGAATGGGTAATGTTCCTGTTGGGTTGGTTTGGGGTTTTTTTCTTTGGGTTTTTTTTTGTTGTTGTTTTTTTTTGTTTGTTTGTTTGTTTTTTAAGATAATCAAATAAGTCTGTATTTAGACTCAGGTATCTAAATACCACACTGATAGGAGTCAGAAAAGTCAGTTTACCTTAAGATAAAGGAAAAGGATACAGGATTAAGAAAACAGGAAAAGAACAACATCAAGATTTTTCAGGGTCTTTACCAGAAAAATACAAACTGTATCTCCAAATATCAGTAAGAAACACAAAAGCAGATGCCTGAAAAAAGCATCGCCTGTTTGCTGAGCCTATAAATATCCCTTATACAGGCAAAGCAAAAGGCAAATTAATCCTCTTGGGCTGAAAAGCAACTGAACTCTGTGACTGCTGTGCAGTGAGCCCGTGGGAGCAGACTTGCTTGCAGTAAGGGCTTCACCCACCTCTCCCGTGATGGAGCTGCCCTGGATCCTACCCTTGGAGAGATGCACGAAGAGGCAGTTGCTTCAAGGACAGCCTTCGGGTTGGACTGCTGAAGGACATACCTGCGGCAAACAGCCCAGAATGAAGGCAGCTATGCCAAAAGCCTCGTGAGATACATCCCTCTTCCATAAAGCTACAAAAAAGTTTTCTGTTGCATGGATATTCTCTTAAATCTCTGTTCCTGAGTTTTTGGCATAAGTAATTTGCTTTTCCAGAGGTTAACTTTTGAGGAGAACGGAACTCAAAGAAAAAAAACTAGATGGGAGTCAAAAATGTAATGTGATTATTCTATTGCAGCTACTCTGTGGGCAGAAGCAGCCAGGGACAAATCATAGAATGGTTTGGGTTCCCACCCCCTGCCCTGGGCAGGGACACCTCCCACCAGACCAGGCTGCTCAAAGCCCCGTCCAGCCTGGCCTTGGACACCTCCAGGGATGGGGCAGCCACAGCTTCTCTGGGCAACCCGTTCCAGTGTCTCACCGCCCTCACAGGAAAGAATTTCTTCCTGATATCTAATCTAAATCTCCCTTCTTTCAGTTTGAGACCATTACGCCTCGCCCTATCATTACACTCATAAAATAATAAGTGGTCTTTGAAGAAATCATCAATTTCTGCATCACCCCTGTTCAGCTAAAGAGGATGCCAGTGATGCCAGCACAAAAAGAGCAGGCATGAAGCATCAGCAAGAGCGTACCACAAGATGGCCAGAATCACCGTGCTCTGGAGCCAGGTGCTTATCTAGAACTCTTCAGCTGTTTCCCAAGAAGATATGCAAGCGTGACACCCAGCATGGCCCTCTGACACCCAGCATGGACCTGCTGCTCTCCAGAAGGTGGGGCAGCTCCAGGCCGGAGCATCAAACTTGCAGCTTCTGTACCGTGGACTACAAGGAGAGACAGTTCAGACTTGTGAAAGTCCCATATGCCACACAATTCTGAATGCGCGCCACAGGGAATAAGTGATAAACACCTATTTCCTTCTCCAAATTATAAATCTTCAGCATTCTACAGTAATTAAAAAATTCCATTCTAACAGCCTGGCCTTTTATAAAGCATTTCTTTTTAACTACAGTTTTCTCTCCAGACTTTTTAAAATCCTTGAATTCAATTAGCAGATCACACAAATTAACGTAGTAATAGACACATACTGAAAACATATGATACGAAAACCAGAGTACGTCAGTGTAAGTAATTCAGACACTTGCAAAAAGGCTGCAGTGCTACTTTGAAAAAAGACCCTGACAACTACAAATTACAAAGGAAGGCAACAGACAAGTATTGCTTCGTATAATAAATTGCTCACTTATTTTTCAATTTGTTCTTCCAAACTTTTATCTGGGGCAGCAGAGACAAACACTGATGATATGAGATACCATCTCAGATCCGAGTGACTCGCAGAAGCTTGGAGGACTCCACTTTGTTTTAAGCAGAGCTTTATCACCGTGCAACAGGAAAGTAGCCACTTTAGAACCTGTGCTGCTTGTGACTTGCGCTTCTCTGTATTATCCTGCTTCGGGAGAACGGGATGTGAAACAAATGCAAGCAATGTAGGCCAAAAAAAAAGGAATGTTTATAAAACCCACTCCTCAAATATACAGATGAGAAGAAGGTATTACCACCTTAGTCATAAAAATTTTCAGAAAAAAAAGTCTTTCTTATGCAAAATTACAAGGAAAATGAAAAAAAAA
>VYZM01022960.1:70564-95795 GCA_013398915.1 Dromas ardeola | reverse complement strand
AAGGAAAAAAAAAAAAAAAAAAAAAAAAAAAAAAATCCCATGACTTTTAGGGAGTTTCTTCACCTCCAAACTGGTTTGGTTTTCAGTTAGAAAATACTCCCTTGTCCCCTCCAGGGGCTTTGCCATGACCGCTGCAGAACCGCCGCCAGCTCCCAGCCCCGCAGCTCTTCTCTCTGCTTTTGGGGGAGGCAGGAGCAGCGCATCCACAGCAGCAAAGGTCACTCCGGCAACCCAGCCTGTCCCCAGCGATGGCATCAGGCAAATGAACTTTAACTCCCAGGTGGAGATTCGTCTACGTAAAACATTTTCAGAGTTTCAGTGAAAAAGCAGACATTTTTCTAAAGCCGCTACTTTTAAAACGCATTCGGCGGTTTCTCTTATTAGCTCCCAGTTTTGATGGTGAGGAGCAGCTGCAGGTGGATGGGAAGCTGCTTGAACGGCCATCGTGACTCTTGCAGCAGTCAAAGGCTGGGCCCTTCAGCTTGTCTGCAAAGGCGGGGGGGGAATCAAAGAGCTCTCATCTTTTTGAGAGAGGCGATAAGATAAAGAGTTAAAAGTAGTGAGTTCTGAGCTCAGAAGTGTACTTAAGCTTTATTTAGATGCATTTCTGGCTGGGAAGAAGAGATGTGACAATATTAAATTACAGATTTATGTCAGCTCTTCTGCAGGCACAAGGGACAAAGACACAGAAATGAGCTGGATACTTTTTTCTCTTATGATCAAGTACCCTCGATTTCAGGGCAGACAACTGAGAGAACAAGGCCAAGGTTTTAAGAAAAGAGGACACTCAAAGTTAAGCTTTGAATGCACAAACACAAACAGTCCTCCTAAAAGCACCTCTATCAACTCTACTGCAAAGTACGCAATGCTTCTAACTCCTGCTGGTGGAGAAGGAACCCATCCCGACAGCCTGCCCCGAGCTATAAAGCAAGCCAGATACCTCCTGGAAGTTACTGTCCCCAAAACCCACTCTGAAAGGTTCAATAAAACACACTAATAGTGTTTCAGGTAGAGCTGCTCCAAAATACAGCCACTGGCTATGGTGTTGAATATGGTTTCTGCCAGCCAGAATTAGCTATGTCCCCGAGATACTGCCCTTGTGGAAGATAACATTTGTTGCAGGCTCACCATTTCCAAGAGAGAGTCTCGAAATCCAGCACCCCCGTAGTCACAGGTACCCCAAATCCCAGCCATCAGCCTCCAAGCTCTTCCCATTCAAAAGATAAAGGTGGTGCTGGGAGCTGCAATCTTAGGTACCTTGCACATCAGAGCCCTACCGGCATTCCTAGTCTTCGTCCACGTATTACCGCGCATTTTAACTGTAAGAACATAAGTACTACACTTATTTCTTAAAAATGCACTAAAACATTTACAGTGGCTACAAAACACATTCACATTCTCTCATCGGAATGGGGGTTTTTTTTACAGTTTATTGTTAAATAAAGCTCATCTAAAATTTATTGGAGTGTAATTCTTCAGCTGCATTTACTACATGTTTCATTGCCTTGGTCGGTATCCAACATCTTGGCAAATAATGCAAGTAAAATATTAACACCGGTTATTGATTATACTTTAACTGATCCTGTCACCTGAGCAAACATTCTGCACTTCGGCAAAGGAAGGGAAAACAGCATCTTTTGGGAAGCAAGAAAAACTTTCACCCACGTTTACTTTAAACCCCAGAGTTCTGCACAAAAAACAGGAGACAGCACTCAAGTTTTTAATGTTTCGCTCTTCCCTAAGGAGCTGGAGTCTTTTAGAATATATAAGCCCCATGAAAAATGTCAGGCTGGGTAATTTATTTTCAGTCACAGTTTTTTTTGTGTGTTTGAAATCAGTTTGCTGATTTAGCAACTGGTACACAGAGTCTCTTTGTCTCTCACACGGTTCAGCACTCATTCAGCAATCTGCACAGCAAGTTGCATCTGCAAACGAAGAATAAATACTGATCTTTTTCATCTCTTTGTATGCTGCAAGCTTAACATTGACTATTCAAGTCTGACCAACCTGCGCAGAGTTCTCAGAAGTGAGCAAGATTCTTCCAAAAATCTCCCAGCTCTGGTTATCTGCAGTAACTTTCCACACGCACACCAGCCTTTAACCAGGCTAACCAGGGGCTTCATGTCTAACGCAAATGTCAGATCCTGCTGTTAAGAGGAGAACCGATGCACGGAGGTGGTTTCTGTCCTCCTTCCAACACAAGAGAGAGCACACTGCCCTCCAGGAACCATCACTTGGATCCACCGCAGTCTCCACAGCCAGAAACAAGCAGCCTCAGATCTCCTGCTAGGAATATTGCTGAGTGACAAATAAAACGATGCAAGAAAATACACGAGCAAAAAGTGAAAACAAACATTAGGATCTTACTTCCTACTGCTTACAGCAGATCCATACTTTCTAATAACCTAAATCTAATAACATGGCAATTCCACCAGCGGCAAATTTAATCCTGCATTTAACTAAATAAGAATGACACATAAAAGCCATTAGCCTTGTCCCTCTTTGCCATCCTCCTGTCCGTGTCCTCCATTGCTCCCTTTGATGGATGTTTCTGTTGATCTCTCTGGGTTTCTCCCCCCAACCCAGGCATCTGGGCCCAGCCAACCATGCATTTCCAAAAGCTGCTCTTGTGGCCTTGCTAGTTCTTCAATTTCTTTTTGCATGAAAAGCTTCACTGACAGCTGCTCGACGCTCCAGATGGAGGTTTGCAAACACAAAGTGGAGCAGAGAAATGCTCTGGGACCGGGGAAGGGGCAGGGGAAGGGGAAGGGAATGTGCTGACTGAGGAAATACGCCGGCACTGAACCATTCCCTACCACTCCTCCACTTCCCGCGCCCCAGACAGCCTGGATAATTAACTACTCGCTATACTGACATCTTCATATTAGCAGGAAACCCAGAGAACTAGAATAAATAGCAGAAATAGCAAAGATGAAACACGTTTGCTTTTTAAAAAAAAAAAAAAAAAGAAGCGCTTTTGCCAAGCCTTCAGAGAGTTGTCCAGCCAGAGCTCAGCTGCCCCTTTGCCACAAGCCCTGGGTTTAACGCAGCAGAAGCACAACCCGGCCCTGCACTGGTGGAGGAGGGAAAATGGCACACCAGGAGCCAGTCCCTACCGTCTGCCCTCACATGGTGCAGAAAATTATGAGATTTCAGTATTTTCCTCATCCACATACACGCAATGCACCTTATTTCCATGCAGGTTAGCCGCACACGCAGCACAGCCACCAAGCTCCGGCAGTGGCTACCAGGGTACCCACTGCTCCTCATCCCCCTCCTCCAATTCATTACAGGGCTTCCAGAAAAACTTTGGAAGCCCACTTGTTTGAGTAGGTAAAATTCAACTCGATCTCAGTAAGAAAAACAAACACCAAAAAAACCCAACGCCCAAACCCAGAAGGATGTAGGACTATGTTCCAGCATCAGCCTCTGGAGCTGCTTCCGTACTTCAAATAGCAAAGCCTTAAATCAAAGTGCATCAAAAAACATTCAGCCTTTTATAAATGTAAGATCCTTGGGAAAAAAAAAAATAAATCTCCTTTTATTAGACTCTACAAGGTCTCCAGCGGCGTGCTGTGATGAGCTGGCAGTGGCAAAAATTTTGAGTGAATCACGGGACTCTTGGGATGGAGCGGAAGCCTCTCTGCGTTTCAGCCCACGCCATCGCCACTTGATGGAGTGCCCCAGGTCACTCCTGCCACCACCACTGACCACCCCTGCACCTCCCCTCTCCTCAGCGAGAGAAAACAGAACATCCCTCTCCCATACAGCCCTTCCCCAACACACTATAAATCCAAAGGGCATCTCTTCCGAAACAGGCAGCCCCGTATTCTCACACCCCTATCGAGGCTGTGGGTGCAACAGTTTGGGGGTTACTGAATGGAAGAGGAGGCGACCGATCAGGAGAAAAATACAGAAACAAAGGCAAAATGCAGGTCTTAGTGTGGTCTTCCACTGTCACTAAGGAAATCTGATATGGGACGGGAATTACAACCTCTGAAGCCTCAACTCAGGCACAATGTGAGCCAAGCATGCAAGAACCGCCACCAGTATTTCTGGAGAGGACTCCAATGTGGAAGGAGCATGTTCGAGCTCAGATTAATGCCTCTAAGTCTTTCCAGACCATGCCTCAGAGGTGTACGCATGAGCAAGCTCCATCCCATCATATCACCATCTCAAAGGAGTCTGGCTTGCTTTAAAATGCTAGGGAGCACAGAGGATCCTAAGATACAACATCCCAAGTTCCAACAAAAGCTCAGTACGGTGTGAGCATTTACGTGATTAAAATGGAAATGATCAACATTTGGAGTCAAAATATTCTGCATTCCAGTTTGTGGACGCCAAATGTTTAAAACAGCCCGGAATAAAATCCCCTCTCAAAGAGAGGAGTAGGTAAAATGAAATATTCAGAAAACAAAAAAGCAAACAAACAAACAAAGAGGTTCTCTTCTGGAATTAGCAGTTTTCATCTTTTACAGTAAAGTTTTGTTTCCAAGAGGAGAAACATTTTTAAAGCCTAAGCGTTTCACTGAACTTACTTCATCACTTACAAATCCCCAAAATGTCACCGAAGAAGTGACAATTATTTGCCCGGTACTGCACGGAAAAGAACAAAGCCAACAGTAAGAAAGCCCCGTATTCAGATCACACCTCTGTCATACGCCTCTTCTCCTCCAAGATACTGAACACATTGCTGCCTAGAGATGGGTATCAGTTAAAATGTCACATTAATCAGGGTTTCACAAATCACCCAAATCCCATGGCAACATTCAGATGTCTTCCAGCGAATAATCCTGAAAGGGGAAATGGTTTCAGGGTCATTCCAAACACATCAGCAAAGAAAGAGCTGGGGGCAGGCAGAAACAAACAAAAGAAAAGAATGAAACAAAGAGACAAATGAAAGAAAATAAGAAAAGTAAGTTAATTTTGAAAGATTTAAGATCGATAGTTTTAACTACCAGAATCACAGCGGGCAAATGATCAAACTTGCAACAAATAGACACGCTGCCCCTGAAATTACACCCCAAATAACAAGCAGTTGTGTTTCGCGGCGCAAATCAGACACGGTGGCGTAGCGATGCCTTTTAACAGACCTGAAATACCTCTACATAGCTTAAAATAAATAAATCCCACATTTTTCATAAGTAAAACAGACTTCAACAGTTTTTCAAGCTCAATCCACTGTCTTAGAGCAGGTCCAACTCCTCTTCAGCCATCTCTGACTGATATTTGCCTAACCTGGTTTGTGCAGGCTCCAAGGATGGAGACTTTGCAGCTCCCCAGGAGACCTACCCCAACGTTTCTCTGCCCTGGGCATTAGGAACTTTGTTTCCTTAGTACCTAATTAGAATCTCTGTGTTATATTTTACGCCCTTTCTTGTCCCATTTGCTGAGGACATGGGGGAAAAAAATAAAAATAAAAATCTTTCCTCCACAGAAAACTTCTTCATATTCAAAGACTCATATACCTCACCTTAGTACTTCCATTTTTAAGATGAAGACCTTACGTTCCAGACTTATGACAATTTTAGTTTTTCTATTCTGGCTCTCCCCAATTACTCTCCTGAAACACGATGCTCAAAACTGGATGTAAAGAAAGAGCAACTGTGCCTTGTTATAGCAAAGCTCCATCTAAGCCAGCACTGTCTCCAATGTCATCAATAGCAAATAGCTAGGGAGTAAGTTTAGGAACAGACAAATACATATATATAAAACAGTACCTCACTGGAAGATACAACTTCCTAAACTCCAGTAGTTTGCAGCTGAAGGACTTTCCTGACCAGAGAATATTTTTCATATTTCTTGCTTAACAATTATTTTTTTCCTTCATTAATTTGTCGAGTAATTTCCTTTAGGTTCACCCATCATGAGAACCAAGGAGCATCAGAAGAACAGTAAAAAGTGTCTCCACCTGCTCCAGGGCAATACCCCTCTTCATTCTCTCCTCTTCTAGTGCCAGGAGCCCCAGCCTAGTTAAATTCCCCTTGCAGAGAAACACTTTCACAACTTGGGCCACCATCGCTTCCCCTCCCTGTGCTTTTCAGCCCAACCACATCTTTTTTTTTTTTTTTTTTGAGTTAGGACTGGGACCAGAACTGCACACAGCATTTCAGGAATTTTTTAAGTTTTGCTCTCTTTCGCTTTCCTAACAATTCTTAGGATTCAGTTTGCTATTTTTGACCACACACTTTGCCACAGAACTATCATTATAACCCTAAGAGCTCATTCAGGTGACAGAAAAAAAACACGTGTAAAATTATGGTTCTCCCTTCGGATGCATTTTGTTGGATTTATCTCTCTCCATCCAATTTTACCTGACATTTTACCACTTCACCACTCAGCACAAGGGCCCTCAGCCATCCTTTGCTGCTGTCCTTCACGTGTGCTCTCGGGCACTTAGCCTCGGGATCTCAACCTGGGCACCTCGCCATGCACCCCCTTTCCCAGAGCATCGTCCCCAGGCTGGTACTGGCCACCACTTCCACAAACCGACCACAGCCGCCTCCTCGCCGCTTCCTGCTCCAGGGTCAGAGGAAAGACGGCCACATGGGCAGGTTATTTGTGTTGAGAATCTTTTCGGGGACTTTATCAAACGCTGTTTGTAAATGCAATTAAGCGACGTCAATCCAACTCCCTTGCCCAGACGCTCCCTGGTCCCTTTAAAGAGCTCCAAGAGACTTTAGATTCTCTGCAAAAACTGTGCTGTCTCCCCCCCAGTACATCACGTTTCATCGTGTGCCCTTAATTCTTTTCTTCAGAACAGTTTCTACTCAATTGCCTGGCACAGACATCAGGCCTACTGGTAACAACAGACATAATTACTCTGGATTATCACATTTTCCGTGAAGTACAAGGTGGTGGGCACAAGAGCTATAATAAACTGCACCGTCCCCCAGCCAGGCATGCCTGTGAGAGCCAAGATCATTTCCAGATGTCTCAGTATCGCAAGATACAAAGTTAGAGATAATGACCACTTTAGCTGCCGCTACATCTTCTCTTTGTTTGACTAAAATAAAAAAATTTAAAAAAATACAGAAGGAAAGATTTGATAAGCTTATTTCTCCAGGGAAAAGACTGAAGGGGGCAGAAACATACAATTGATAGAGGAGCCAGCATTCAGAAAGCATCCTAAATGTGGGGGGGAAAAAAAGAAAAAGCAGGCTACAGGCAGAAAGCATCACATAAGCAGCAACACTATTCAAAGGAAGGGTTGATATAAAGAGGATTGATGGAGAGTCATCTGACCCCCTGCATTCCAAAAAACGTTGTCGTGCAGGATTGCAAAACAATTCTGTTCCAGGGCAGGCAGAAGAGGAGGCACTTGTGATAAACCATCCTTTTAACAGCACACAAAGATGCACTCCATTTGTTTCCCGCAGTCGTAAGCTCATATAACATTCACTGAATCTCAGGAACACTGGAACTTGACCAGCCGTCATTCAAATCCGATTTGAGTATTTCAAGGTACAACGAAGAATTCACCAGTAAATCTTTTTGGACTTCATTTCGAAATTTAAGCATAAAAAAAAAAATTCAGTGTGATTATTCTAGAACANATAAAGTAAAAAAAAAAAAAAAAAAAAAAAGGAGAGTTTATGACCTTTGGAAGAAGAGGCAGGCAACTCAGGACTACAAGGATGTCGTGAGGCTATGCAGGAAGTAAATTGGAAGGGCCAAAGCCCAGCTAGAACTTAATCTGGTTACTGCTGTAAAAGACAAGAAAAAATGTTTCTACAAATACACTAGCAACAAAAAGAGGGCTAAGGAGAATCTCCATCCTTTACTGGATGCAGGGGGAAACACAGTGACAAAGAATAAGGCTGAGGTACTAAATGCCACCTTTGCCTCAGTCTTTAATAGTAAGACCAGTTGTTCTCTGAGTTCCCAGCTCCCTGAGCTGGAAGACAGGGACAGGGAGCAGAATGAAGTCCTCATAATCCAAGAGGAAATGTCTAGCAACCTGCTAGACCCCTTAGACACACGCAAGTCTATGGGGCCGGGTGGGATCCACCCAAGGATCTGACCTCGGTGCCAGTAAAGGTTAGGGAGCAGATCACCTTGAGTGCCATCGTGCGGCACGTGCAGGACAACCAGGTGATCAGGCCCAATCAGCATGGGTTCATGAAAGGCGGGTCCTGCTTGACAAACCTGATCTCCTTCTATGACAAGGTGACCCACTTAGTGGATGAGGGAAGGCTGTAGATGATGTCTGCCTAGACTTTAGTAAAGCCTTTGACACCATTTCCCACAGCATTCTCCTAGAGAAACTGGCTGCTTATGGCTTGGAGGAGCATGCTCTTCGTTGTGTCAAAAAACTGGCTGGATGGCCAGGCCCAAAGAGTTGTGGTGCACGGAGTTAAATCCAGTTGGCAGCTGGTAAGAAGTGGTGCTCCCCAGGGCTCAGTACTGGGGCCAGTTCTGTTAATATCTTTATCAATGACCTGGATGCAGGGATTGAGTGCACCCTCAGTAAGTTTGCAGATGACACCACGTTGGGCAGGAGTGTTGAACTGCTTGAAGGTAGGAAGCCCCTACAGAGAGATCTGGATTGATGGGTCGAGGCCAACGGTATGAGGTTCAACAAGGCCAAGTGCCGGGTCCTGCACTTGGGTCACAACAACCCCATGCAGCGTTACAGGCTTGAAGAAGTGTGATTGGAAAAATGCCTGGCACCTNTGGCAGAAAAGGACGACACCCAGCTTAATATGAGCCAGCAGTGTGCCCAGGTGGCCATGAACGCCAACAGCATCCTGGCTTGTACCAGAAACAGTGTGGCCAGCAGGACCAGGGAAGCGATCGTCCCCCTGTACTCGGCACTGGTGAGGCCGCACCTCGAGTGCTGTGTTCAGTTTAGGCCCCTCACTACAAGAAAGACACTGAGGTGCTGGATCGCGTCTAAAGAAAAGCAACAAAGCTGCTGAAGGGTCTAGAGGTCTAGAAGGTTGTAGCGAGATGGGGGTTGGTCTCTTCTCCCAAGTAACACGCGATAGGACAAGAGGAAATGGCCTCAAGTTGTGCCAGAGGAGGTTTAGGATGGATATTAGGAAAAATTTCTTCACTGAAAGGGTTATCAAGCATTGGAACAGGCTGCCCAGGGAAGCGGCTGAATCACCACCCCTGGAGGTATTTAAAAGATGGGTAGAGGTGGTGCTGAGGGACATGGTTTAGTGGCGGAATTGGCAGTATTAAGTTAACAGTTGGACTGAATGATCTTAAAGGTCTTTTCCAACCTAAATGATTCTATAATATTTAACAGCATATATATTGTTATATTTAAGAGGAGTCAGAGCATAGCTTGCTTGGGAAATCATGCATTGGAAATTGTATCTTTAGAATTCAAGGTCTGAGTTGTGCTGCAACAGTCATGTCTGTTTTGCCATAAAATCAACCAAATCTGATGACACTAGAGACCTGCCTAGACCAGTACCCCATGACTGACGGTGATCGACAGCAAGTGCCTAGAGGATACTGTAGGACAAAGGCAAAGATATGGAGATACTTCCTCAGCATGCAACAATTTTTACTCCCACAACTTCCTAAACTTGTAATTCATATCTGTATATTTAATATTCTTTGATGGATTTATTCTTCCAAGATGTGTCCAATAGATTTTGTATCCATGTACATGGCTTATATCCCCAGTACCCTGTGGGAAGAAGTTCCATACTCTGTGTGAAGCAGGAGATCCTTGTGCCTGTCTCCATCCAACTGATCCTGACTAGTTCCTTATCCTCAAAGGAAAAGAGAGTGATCACTTCTCCACACACTTTTCCCACGCCAGACCCTTCTGAACTCTTGGGCAAATAACCTCTTGATCTGACAGCCTGCCACTTTTCGTTTTGTTAGCTGATCTATAATCCTGTCCACCAACACTTCAAACTAAAAAAAACAAAACAAAACAAAAAACCCCCAAGCAAACAAGCAAAAAAATCCCCTCTCCTGAATTAACACAGATACAGAATAGCGATACAGCGTTTTTGTTAATGCTCTATGTGCCCCAACTGTTTCTTTCACTTTTTTTCCATCCACAGGTTTCATAGATTCTCTGGTATCTTTCTTTCCTCTTGATGCCTGAAAAAAATTACCAGTTTTTATGCCTGCGTCTTCATTATATCTGCTCCTTGTGCCAGCATGTAAATATTCGGATTCACCTTCTACACCTACATTAACAGCTCCTTTACCTTATGCCCCCCCACCCCCTCCGGGTGCTTCCCAGTGTCCCCCCATCCCTGTGTCAGCGAATACCATGTACACTTCCTTCATATCACCTGCTCTCCTCCGCAGCCAGCCTCCCACAGCCAGTCTGTTCTTCCACCAAATCTTGTGCTCAGCCCCTTCTCTCACTTCACAGGTTTCGAATCCTTCTTATTCCTTCCCCCATCAGACATTTCAAAGACTACTAACTCAGTGAAAGATGACAAGCTCCGGCCTCTCCCACCCTCCTTTCCTTGCAAATACCTATCTTTATTTTTCTCACTATAACCATTACTGATGCGTTCAACCTGCTGCCTCTGTCCCCTCCGGGGGCTGCCATGATTTCCTCCTCTTCTCTTCTCTCCTCTGCAACCCCTATCCTTTGATGCCTTCCCTTCCAAAAGAACACTTATTTTGTTTCAGCATGCTGCCTCTCCGGGACAGATGCCTACTTTGTGTTTGAAAGATCACCTGGCATGCTGTGGGCATAAACAGACGAGTAACTGTAGATCTGAAATCGAGATCGCAGCAAGGCTGACACAGAGCAGCAACGGGGAGGCTGCGCTAGGACGGGCCGTAGCGAGACAGCTGAAAAATATAGGATCTTAAAAGTCACTAATGATCAAGAACGCCACCCAAAGGCTTACCTTCTCACACCACGCAGCCTTTCGGTGAGTTACAAGCCTATGCAGTTGGTCACGGAGAGTCATTAGATCTCTGGACAATCTGTCAATTTGCCCAGTCAGACCGTCAGCCCAGGGGCAACACGAGGTCACCTTTGGCAGCCCGCTTTTCTCTACGTGAGCGTCCTGGGACTCGCACGTATTTCCCTCTTCAGCCATATTATCTAGCACAGTTCCCTAAAGGAGAAACAATAAAAGTTACTTTTCAGCTGGAGCTAAAATGGTTTCCCCCTCCACATCTTCCTGGTAATTCATCACTAGGAATTCACTGCTGCCATCTCAGTATACAGTCGCTCCACGATTTCAGAGCTATTTTAAGAAATAACCTCCTCAGTTCACTATAACATATTTCTACGTTAACAGAAAACTTACGTTACTAAACTAGCTTATGTTAGAAAGCGCTGCATACTGTGAGCTGCACTAAAGCGTAAAGTAACATTCATGGGACAGAGATCACCAGTACTGCAGAAGCTCTATATATGCCCCTTCCCCTCAAACTCTGAGGTTGGATGCACTTCTTTGGCTTATTGGAACAAAGTGATGACTAGGAAGGAGATACGTGCTTACATTGCTCAGGAGAGCCCCATCTGCTATGTGGCACAGTAAATTGTTACACCCACAAGACCACTTGTGCCCATGTAAAACTCTACAAGTTGAAGAACCCCAAGAGATCCCTGCTCCAGGCTGGTCAGGAGCTCTGTCAGCTCTGCTTGACTATGACCACCTAGCTGGTTCCATAATTACTTCTGCAACTGCCTTTGGAGACAGCAACTGTTATTTGAAATACTCAAAAAAATACCAAATAATTTCACAGTCCTTGAAATGCACGTACCTATACACGGCCGTGCACAGATTATGTAGAAACACACAGTTTTCAAGCCAGGGTAGCAGAGCATAACTACAGGACCCAGCCCTCCTCACTCAAAGAGTATTAAATATTTATTTCCATATTGTTATCAAGACGACATTAAATAGGAGAGGTCATAATCTCTTTTAAAGACATAATTCACATTCAAAATTATCTTTAGAAACTGGAGAAGTAATTTGAAAACAGCAAGAGGAAATTCAGCAGTTGAGCTGAACTGAGTTCAGCTGAGGTCTACACGTGGGCAAGGAAAAACCAAATGCATAATTACTGGCTCAGCAGCAACACTGCTGGAAGGGAAGTCAGAAACCCAGAAGTCACCAATGTCATACTGTTAAAGTCAAGTACCATTTTAGAAAGTACAAACACAAGTCTCCACGATAGATGAGCGCTGACTGTAACACTGACATACGGGTGAGGTACCTGAAGTTAAACACAGACAAACGGGAGGGAAAGTCCCATATGGGAGCAGCAACAACCATCGGAAGTTTGAATGAATGGTCTACAAGGAGACATTGAGAGAACCAATTTTGTTTAACCTAGAAACGGGGAAGACAGTGACATGCTAACAGCCTTCACTTATAAAGAGGATGAGAAATTTCTCTCCACCACCACCCCCCCTCACTTTTTTCTCTGCAGGTAGGTTAAAAACTCTGGCTTAACTCACAGCAAGAGATTCTTAGGCTCATACAAGGAAAAACTTTGTAAGATAGCTCAGAATGGCAAAAGACGCCCTACAGAACCTCCTTTCTCAGTGAGCATCCGCATTGAAAACTGGCACAAGCAGCGCTGAGGCCAGCGGCTTATGCTGCCCAAAGGTCCAGCTCATAACAACACAGAGACTTCTGGGCACCGACAGGCGAAGAAACTGTATGGAAATAAACCAAAGCTTTTGGGGTTTGTTGGTTTTGGTTGGTTGGTTTGTTTTTTTTAGTTCGAAATTTATTACATGACAGAATTTTAAAGTAACATTACTGCAGTCACTCCAGTTGCTGTAGTTATAGAATCATAGAATGGTTTGGGTTGGAAGGGACCTTAAAGATCACCTAGTTCCAGCCCCCTGCCCTGGGCAGGGACACCTCCCACCAGACCAGGCTGCTCAAAGCCCCGTCCAGCCTGGCCTTGAACCCCTCCAGGGATGGGGCAGCCACAACCTCCCTGGGCAACCTGTTCCAGTGCCTCACCACCCTCACAGGAAAGAATTTCTTCCTAATATCCAATCTAAATCTCCACTCCTCCACTCCCTGATCCAGAGTCCCTCCCCATCCTTCCTGCAGGCCCCCTTTAGGGACTGGAAGGGGCTCTAAGGTCTCCCCGGAGCCTTCTCTTCTCCAGGCTGAACAACCCCAAATGCTCCTGCCCACAGCACTCAGGAAGACCTGGCAGTAGCTTTGCAAGAATCATCCCATCCATCGCATCAGCAATGCAAAACACAGGTTAAGTGGAAAGAGAAAACTACTGTATCCTCAAAGCACGTCTCATTCCTATACATCTCACAGCATCCGGGAACAAACACCATCTTCAGCAAAGCAAAAGAAAAAGGCAAAATTGCCATCCAGCCTGTTGAACAATTTAAAAAGAGTGCTGGTCAGTTTTTTTGCAAGTATTTCTTTAGGATTTAACTCCAGGAAGCACATTAACACTCCCAATACTCCCCACACTGTTCAACACATCACAGGCAAAGGTTTTGGTGGATACACCGAAATGCCGTAACACTTGCAGTTACATTTTGCTTATTTGGAGCCAGGCTTCTGCTAGGGTTGATGCTTTCCAAACCACCGTAAGATGGTAGACACCTAAAGCAAAAACCATTATAGAAGGAATGGCAATTTTAATGGCTCTGCAATGGAAGTACTCTTCAAGACAGGTGAGGTAATTTTACACTTCTTTGCCTTGCTTTTGATATAGAAGGCGGCATATAGGCAATTAACAGTCAGCTCACTGATTCTCAAAATTTTGTAAACTCATAAGGCTAATGTGGTGCTCTAAAGAATTATTTTCAGCAACTGTGAAAGGGCAAAAGTTGTAGAGAGAATTGAGATGGATGGTACCGTTTACACTCACTTGAGAAATCGTCAGATGCACAGAGAAAGGCTTATTGATTTTCTTATGATCATTCAACACAGTTCAAGGGGAAATCGGCAATTGCAACACACTATTTGTCCGGGAAAAATGAAGTTGTTTTCAGTATCAGCCGCTTGCAAATTTAGTTGTTCTCAAGTCTGCAATAAAGCTTAGAGGCCCCTCTTCTGAAAAGCCATTTAATTTTAAGCAATTGTATGACTGCTATGTTTAAAAAACATTAAAGAGATGAAGATCAGACGTTTTCATTTGTGTTAACTATCTGAAATTCTGCCACTCTGCCCTGCAATTCCTCAGCTCAGCTGGGCAAGTCTTACAGAAGAAAATAGAGGGACGAAGGAGAACTAAGCAAACATGCCTTACTTTACCAAAGGTTTTTTCCTTTTTCTCAAGTGCTGTTGAACAGTTGGCTTGCAGCATTTATTTTTGCGGCAAGGGGCCTTTGGAAGTGGCCAGCTATTGTTAGAGTCAGGAAAGCTGCACCCTTCAAAATCAGTTTGATTCATTACCATCCACTGCCAATAAACTGGTTCCAGTTGCTTCCACTCCAGAAAGGCTTCAAGCTGCATGGTTTCAGACTCCAGAAGCTGTAATAGCTAGAGGAAAGGAGACAAAGGAAAGAAAATCAGGTAACACTGGTCACTTGCGAACTAAATGAAATGTGCGTTTGGTCTGAAGTACAAGAAGAGTGTCAATAGTACAGGGCACGACACGGGGTTACTTTACAGGAACATTGTAAGACCAGCTGTGGAAATGTGATGTGAAACACTTTTCCCAGCATCACCGATTTATTCCTCGCCCCAAACGTACAAACACTTTTGTGTTTATACAGCTTTTGTATAAATAAATGTGAGTTTCCATATTGTTTTGAGGGATCAGAGAACCATAATTCTGATATATTAAGGCGTAGATACATGACCATCTTCAAATCTTCTATGCTTCTTGACTACCAAAATAAGCTATGTTTCTCCAAGAGTATTTTTTTCATCTACCCATTCACTCACATTTATCAAGGCTGTAAGGTCTAAACACCTTCTTCTCTTGCAGGCCACATACAGCCTTCTCTCAGCTAAAACCTACACCATTGGTCTTGGATTGGGTCTTCTCAGTTCAATAGTAATGACTCCAACTGTGATATACAGGTACCTTGACTAGTCCAACATATCTCCTTCCCGTGCTGCTCCCACACCTGTGGAAAACTCAGAACTCCAGTATCTCCAGTCCCCTCTGCCTTCCTCCCCGAAAACCTTTCATCCCTTATTCAGACCACTCAAACTGAGATGATCGCTGATGCTCTGAAATAGCATGGAAGAACACCCTCTAAAAATGTTATGCGTTTTATAAATTGTCTGATCTGCTGCACGAGGAATCCCTCCCTTTACCTGAGGGCACTTGAAGGAGAGAGATTATGTTTTAGTTGTACAAATTACAAATTTTTCATAAATATATACATAACACGCTTGTATACACACACATATATGGAGAAAGAGACATTCCAAGGCTGAATATTTATATATCAGTACAACAAAAGTTCTTGGAAAGAACGACAGATGAACAAATTAGGTATAAATCAGAGCTTACAAGCTTTAAAAATTTCAGTACTGGCCATATATTTGAAATGAACTATTTTATCAACCATCTGATGCCAAAGGCAACTTTTTAAGATGACACACAAACAGTACATGGTCTCAAAGACAATGATAAGGACCAGATCAGTACCAGCTAAACCCACCTGATATAAACAACTATCTTCTGGTGGCTTTGTTGGGTTTAGTTACTTACTACGTAACATATAATTTAAGTAACTGCAACGCATGAGTTGACTTTGCAATTTTATTCTGCAGATAGAACTTTAAGATCAAGAACTCAAAGAAAGGAACGCACTTTGCGAGAGTAACTGCTGGAAATTATGAGCAGTTTGCTCTAAAACACTGCTGGATCCAAAATACAGTTATTACACATTTGTTCGCACAACTGACACTTGGCATTATGCTTAATGACTTCGCTAGTTTCAAGCTCAGCTGGTACAAGAAAGGTGGAAGAATGAGTTTCTGTCTCCTTTTTTCTCTCCTTTTTTTCACAGGTATATCTATGGCACAAACGGCTTACGTTATGCGATCTGATGCTGGCAATAAAACCCAGCCAAAAAGTTGATTTAAACATTCAGGCAACAGCTAAGTTACTTGATTTTAAAGTAGCTTTGTAATGCAGTCATGAGCTGTGTGTGATTGCAGTATGAACATGCCTTGTGACAGCTAAAGAGGGCTGAAGGTTGGAATGGGGAGCTTTTCAGTTGAAGCCTTCAAAAAAAATCTTAGTAAAAACATAGTCATCGTCTTTAGTTTTAGTCTCACTAGAGGAGCCCCTGAATGTTAAAAAAATCATATGCCACTTGCTTTCACAACTGCAAGGATATGGTTGTGAAACTTCACCAACAGATCATTTACAGGTTTGGAGTTAACTGACCTGAACAACAATCAAAGCTTCCTGAGCTGTCTCCTAATCTCAAGCCTTTTGGGATCTTTTGCATTTGGGTGGGTTTTTTTGTTGCCTTTTTTATTTTTTTTAGAACTGCTCCATTAGTCATGTAAAACTTGAACAGCTCATTTGAAAACATTCATCTGACTCACCTACTTATCGCATCCTCACCATTCACTAAGGTATTACCACCCTCAGAAATATCAGGCCAGCAACTGCGTGCTAGATCATTTCAACCATAAATGAGTAATGGGATGACTACACAGCTCATCTTAGGAGGACAGTTTTCCACCAAGCTGTCATGACAGCGTCGGGCAGCCTGCAAGAGCCAACATTTGCGTTTCTGCCCCAAGGGAGCGAAGGCACTGGTCCTGGATGCCAATATCCTCTGCCATCCTTTATATGGACCTTGCAAGACTCTGGTGTTACCGCAGCACAGAGAATAAAGCAAAACACAATAAAAACTAATGTACTACAAATATCATAGAATGGTTCAGGTTAGAAAGGACCTTAAAGATCACCTAGTTACAACCCCATGGCAGGGACACCTCCCACCAGACCAGGCTGCTCAAAGCCCCATCCAGCCTGGCCTTGAACACCTCCAGGGATGGGGCAGCCACAACCTCCCTGGGCAACCTGTTCCAGTGCCTCACCACCCTCACAGGAAAGAATTTCTTCCTGATATCCAATCTAAATCTCCCCTCCTTCAGTTTCAAACCGTTACCCCTCATCCTATCCCTCCCCTCCCTGATCCAGAGTCCCTCCCCATCCTTCCTGCAGGCCCCCTTTAGGGACTGGAAGGGGCTCTAAGGTCTCCCCGGAGCCTTCTCCTCGCCAGGCTGAACAACACCAACTCTCTCAGCCTGTCCTCGCAGCAGAGGGGCTCCAGCCCTCTGAGCATCTTCGTGGCCCTCCTCTGGACCCGCTCCAACAGGTCCCTGTCCTTCTTGTGCTGAGGGCTCCAGAGCTGGACGCAGCACTGCAGGTGGGGTCTCACCCGAGCGGAGCAGAGGGGCAGAATCACCTCCCTTGACCTGCTGGCCACGCTTCTTTTGATGGACCCCAGGATACCTTAGCAAAAACCATAAAAACAAATAAATGTTCAAGACAGGGACAGGACAACAGACTGTATGTCTGCATGCCATGAATTTGGTCACAAGGAGAGTCTCCACGTGACCCAGAGGTGACAGCCTTTCACCCAGACATACCTGCACTTAGCAAATGAACAGCTGTCTATATCAGCCAGCTTCTTTCCCCCAGCCTCATCCTCTACTCAAGCTTCTCATGAGCATTTATCGTTCTTTAACTAAACTTTCCATTTTGTCACGAAGAGATCAAGGGCACGCATATTCTCGGGTCGCTCATCGCGGCCATGCCACAGCTGGTATTTCAGCTGTATTTGCAATTGTGGAAACCAAAGCCCAAATCGTACCTCTGCATTGTCCCCAAACACAGTACCTTTTCTCATTCATTTAGTACCAACAACAGTTCACACAGAGATGCCTTTATATGCGCGAAGCGGTTCCACTTCTGCGGCTACGTAAACCTCTCAAGATGTAAAACAACCTTGACCTGTGCAACTAAAGCTGCAACTAAAGCTATCTGCTCATTTTCGTTGACCTAAGGACCCTGATGTTGACATGCCTCCTAATGAAATTTAAAGACTAACATCCACAGAAAAGCGTTAATTTTGCCTCATGAACAACGTGAAGCGGCAAGTCAAAAATGAGCCTCACATGGATATGGAAGTGATGCTTAGGGGTAACATATGAAAATTGTCTTCCTCTCCACATAAAATCAAGACAATGAAATCCATTTCCTTCATTCTTCTGGAGGAAGTTATTGTTCTAAAATACTTACACCAAGAGAAAAAAGTAATGACAAATTCAAATTGCTCATCTCTGTGGAGAAGTAATTCCATAATGAATGCTGAGAGCAAACACTTTGCAGTAACAACTTCTCTAAACCATTGTAAAGAAACCATCAGTGGTGCAAATGCCTTGCAAGCAACAGCTTTGCTACAGGGGCTAAACTGTGCTTAACTGAGCTGTGTCAGAGCTGGCTGCCAGGAAACCTCAGAGCGCTGCAGAAGAACACGAACTCTGTAAAGAATCATAGAATCATATAGAATCATAGAATGGTTCGGGTTGGAAGGGACCTTAAAGATCATCCAGTTCCAACCCCCTGCCCTGGGCAGGGACACCTCCCACCAGACCAGGCTGCTCAAAGCCCCGTCCAGCCTGGCCTTGAACACCTCCAGGGATGGGGCAGCCACAGCCTCCCTGGGCAACCTGTTCCAGTGCCTCACCACCCTCACAAGGAAGAATTTCTTCCTAATATCTAATCTATATCTACCCTCCTTCGGTTTAAAACCCTTACCCCTCATCCTATCACTCCACTCCCTGATCAAGAGTCCCTCCCCAGCTTTCCTGCAGGCCCCCTTCAGATACTGGAAGGCCCCTATAAGGTCTCCCCGGAGCCTTCTCTTCTCCAGGCCAAACAACCCTCTGACAGGCAGCTGTGATCTCCAAAGCCAAACACCCCGCATCCAACGAGGCTCACGGAACTCAGGAAACTTAGGGACCTTCAGCTGCACAAGTCCTAGGTGACAACATCTTCTAGGTGGCTTTGGATCCTCAGCAAGAGGCCAAAGTTGAGTCCTCTTTGGTATCCACAAATCTAACTTGCACCAAAATCATTATTTAAACATATTTGTAATTACTTTTTCTGTTGAGATATTAATCTTTTTCATATTATTTACTAGCATATTGCTAAATTCATTGATGCCTGCAGACTGTTACAAAAATCAATATTTAATAATTTGCAGCATAATGCATCCTTTTCACAGGCTGAGTTCCAGAGAGCTCCCTGCAACAAGTATTTAATCTCTGATGCCCACAGATCATAATTCAACTACCATATCAGTGGCAAAAGTATTTTTAATCAAAAATTGCTCTGCCTAAATATTCAGAAAATTATCCTATTGTTAGACACACAAAAAGGGCCTTTCAGCAATAAATTATGTTTCTTGGCTCAGAGGCAAAATACTGCTGATTCATCACGTATTCATGTACGACTGTAGATAGAAAACTTGCCTTGGACTCCAGATCACTGCCAACCTCACTCCAAATGCCAATATCTCAGGTGGGACTCAAGGTTCGAGACAGGGTTGGCTTCATATAAAAGCTTATACGGGGAAAGTATCAAGAGAATATTTCATACTTTGATTTGCTTAAGAAGAAATGGCTTTATTCAACTTCAGTTTTGGTAATCTGGATACTACTGCTGAATACCTAAGTAGTACAGGAGAGAAGAAAAGCGGAGAAGTTCCTTCCAAAAAATGCAAATAAAGGGGTAAATACACATGAAAAGGTTACACAATTTACATTACCAGAAGTAACACATAACTGGGATTAAGGCTTTAGAGACTAACCAAGCACCAGGTGAAATAAACAAATTACAGCACAGCTTCATCTCTGCTACCAAGTCAAAACTCCCTTACCAAAAAAACCCAAGCAAACCTTGACAAATGAGAGCCTCTCGGCAGGCAGGCTGTTAGCTGGATGACATTTGGTTTTAAACGGCACATACTGCCCAAATTGCACATTAGCAGGGCTAAGTTTTGAGACCCCCTTCACCAAAAAACCAGAGAAAATCTTGATATCATAAACGTCTGGGGCTGGGACAAAAAACCAACACCGTAGGTGGATGCGCTCAGTGCTCCAAGATTCAGTTCCACATTGTGATTTCTTCAGAAGCAAAGCTGGTTTAAGACATTCCCACATATCCCTTGAAGGCTAAAGCAAAAATAAATAGGCCTGAAAACTAGAAAGTCACGCTGGAGTACTGCAATGTACAAGCAGCCGAAGAGCAAAAACCAAGAGACCAATAAGCAGCCTCTAGCCACCAGGCAAATAAAAATCTGCTCAAGTCATTCCTCTGCCTGTGAAATATCGCTGAGGGTTGCGACAGAGCAGGAGAAAGGCTTCAGCCCAACCATCACAAGGCAGGTGGATCAGAAAACCTCCTGGATGACTAAAGTGGTTGAGAACTTCTCCCAATACCAGCTATGGACCCCACTGCTACCTTGACCGGAACACCAGCAGGGATGGGGAAAGGTCCTCTGTGGCTCCAGATGCAGGTATTTCTGTGTCTGCTAAGCATCATCTCTTTTGAATTGTAACGGTATGTTTTGTGGTGCAGACTGTAAGGGAAAACAGGACTTGGATCTTTTACAGAAGATAAAACACATAAAATACAAAACACAGCAGCTTTGGTTGGAGAAGTGTAATTCCAGATGCTTGGGGTGTGCGCAAAACCTCCAACACCTATAACAAAATACGTGACTTTTGCACTCACCAACGCCAGTTTTACACCACCGCAGCTCGAACTTCAGTTCGGCTATCTCAGGTTTACCTTGCGCAGAGCAGGGAATCTAACCACTAGTTAAAAACTTAAATGACAAAGATCATCATTATAAAACATAATTGCTATTTGCGGAGGGATTTAGAAAACAGCTGTTTAAAATGACACTGAAAGAAAATGGAATTTAAAGCAAACAAAACGAGGCATTTGGCACATAAAAATTGTACTGCAGCTTTCACATTGGTAGGCAATGAACTGAGATGTGCTAACAATGACATTCATTTGCAGAGGAACAGGTCAATGAATAGACCGCTTCCCCACCCACCCCCCCGTGGAAATAGCACGTATTAAAACAGGAAAAAAAGATCAGGAAAAAGAAGACTGAAGGGTGAGTTTTATACTTTAACAGCCAGGATCAAGATGTATGAGAACGGAAAAGGAAGATATTTTCTTCCCCAAAGGTACCACTGATTTTGGGTGCCTAACTTGGCATACCTGAAGAGCCAAATTTTTGGGCAGTACTGAGTACCCTTAGCTGAATCTATGCTCAGACAAAGCACATCCAGTAGGTACCAAAAAAATCACAATTTACTTTAGAGAAATGTCAGCCAGAGGATTTCAAAGGAAAGCACCAAATTGTATCACTGTACTGCCTGACAGCTGTTCGTATCGTAGTGCCAACCAGAACCCCCATGTAGCTGATGTCAAAAAAGACCATTATGCATCTGCTTTTATTCAGACTGTCTCTGTACACAGAACAAAGCATTATCCATACTCAGTTTTTTTTGTCTCCCCCCCCATATACTTTCTTATTTTCATATATTTTTAACAGGCCACAAAAAACACACGTAGAAATCAACAGAAACAAGCAATTTCTATTTTGCTTTTTAAACTCATCTGAAATCAGAATTGATGCCACGCTTCTGAACAGTACTAATATCCTGGTTTCTGTATGTTTCCACACTGGATGTTACCACACCATGAAGAAATGCTAGTCATGGGAGGCGCATTTCCTTTCCTCTGGGCGTGTTGTGACTACTGACTTCAGCAGGGGAACAAACCCTTTAGGTTTTACCCTCCCCCCTTTATTATCCCATCCATCCTTGCCACCAGCTTATTATACCCACCTACTGTATCCGTCCTTGACATCCTAATCCTGCATTTGGCAATGAATAGACAAAAACACTGTTCTTATACACAGCTAAATAAATGCTTCTTTTTTTAAAAAAATAAATAAAAATCAGCCTGTAATGCAAACACCTACTAAGCCAAGAGGTTGGCTTTTGTAATTCCCCTTGAGCTTTAGTACTTTCTCTTTAAAATAATCAGCTTGTGCTATGTAGCACAGGCGATCTCTTAAACTCTTTTCCGTATGGGTTCATCTGTTCTCAACTGAGTAGACCACGGGCTGCCAGTCCCAAAGGCCACGTAAGGTCCCCAAGCCTCCTCTTCCCTCCCTGTCCGGTCCCGGCAAGAACCGGGGCTCGGAGGCACAAGGGAGGTGCCATCCTGGCACAGACCTTCCCACGGGTGCCTGCCAGCTCCCTGTCACCTTCTTTCCCTACTGGTCTGTGAGGACCAGGTGGTCCTTAACCTAGGGCCGGATGAGCAGTGACATCCCAGCTCTGCTTCAAGGGACAGCTCGTCCAGGACAGAGCTACCTGGCTTCACCTGCGCTCCCAGGGCACCATCGGGTGTACATCATGACAAGGACTGGCTCGTACAGCATCCACAGCAACAGAAACCCAACCTTCTAATAAATATAAATGTTACATAAAATGTAGCTCTCACCGAAAGACAGAAGAAGAAACATAAAGAAGAATGGCTTTCACCATCGGAGACCCAACAGCACACAGAATTATCAGAGATGCTCACGTTAGTTAAACAACGTCGATATGCGGATTAGTCTACGCTTGCCAACTTGAGATGAATACAGTTTCTCCCAGCCTAGCTCTTCTTTGACAAGCCATCATAGCCTATCATGCATGCAGATATTTTCATACATTTTAAAATATGCACTAGTGACTAGAGAAACTACTAATTTAAAGTCTGCTACAGTCTCCCTGATGTCAGTTCATTTCTCTTGCTAGTCTCTTAACACAGTCCTTTAAATTAAGCGACAAACACACTTAAAAAGAACCACAAATCCGAAACCACTTGCAAAGCATGAGTAACAGCTGATTTTATAACTCTATTTCCTCAGCTACTTAAGAAAACCAAGAATACCTGCCAGTGGAGCTGAGTTAACATTATGGGCCAATTGCACACAAAGTTTAATTTTGTAAGGCTATAAAAAAAGCCTCTACCAGTCTCCTCCCAATCTGAGCTGCAGTCTCACCTCTAAACAACAGATTTCAGTTTTCCAGCAACAGTCTAGTTGTGACCAAAACCACTGCAATGTATGAATTTAACTGTCGTTTGCTTCTTCAACTGGCATGAGGCTGGAGAACTCAGCGGTCCTGTTGTGCTTGGCTTTCCGGAGGGGTTAAGTGTCTTTTTGATGCAGCGGTGGATGCAGGACAACGGAGGTCCCAGCGAGGGATCACAAGATCATTACAGCTCTGGGGCACTTCAGGATCAGCCTTCATCACTAGCCGTATTGTGGCACAAGAGCGACAAGCCTGAAGTCCCTTTTCTGTTAGAAGCTGATAACTGAGTTCTCCTTTGGATGAAAACAACAACAGTAAAGACTCTACAAGCAAAGATGCTCTGCCCTCTCTAGTGGCTACTGTTAGCTTCAAGGCACAATTCAAGAGACGAGATAGGAGTTTTAAAGCACCTCACCTTAACGTTTCTTTCCTCAGATTTAATTTGTTCCTTCAGGGCCCGGTACCCCAGTTAAGATCCACCAGGCTGGACCAATGAGACCCTTTCAGATTCCATCACCAAACAAGGGCAGCAAGTAAACGACTCTCACTCTGAAGCCTCCTACCAAGGAAGGTTAAGAGGCAGCACGACCAGGGTATTTTGGAGCCAACACACACCTCTCACACCAGCCTCAGCTGACAAATGGGAATTTCATTGTTCGGCTTACAGACATGATGCCGGTACAACCTTTTCCGTAGCACTGTATGGCACCACAGGGCTCCCTGTGTGGCCCAAAGCATCACCTGAGCCGGGGCAGTTTCCTCCCACCGCTGGGATATTTAGCACTTCCACCAAAAAAATTATTCAATGCCGACTGATGAGAAAGCACCTCAGCCTTGTCTCTCCAGCTTATTAATTCCAGCTGCATCGCCTCAGATGGAATTATATTATAGTATGTCACTGTCATTGTCACTGTCACAGCATTCAAATTATGTTAAGTACGGCATAAAACAAGCAAACGCACAAAAGCAGCAGTGAAACTCAGTATCATCCTATCAGTTTTTCTGTCACTGGCAATCACAACCAAGCGTTCATACCAGTCAAGCCACACAGCGCAGCTCCTACTTCAGTGCAGCAGGTCTCTACTGCGGTTCAGAGATACCTTCCTTTCTTACGGCACAGGAGACTAAGATATTGCTGCTACGTAGTCCAACAATTTATGGAGTCCGTGATGAACCACTGCATCGTTTTTCAAGGACCAAGAACTCTACGTGCTTGGTCAATAAAATGTACTAAGTAATAATTCATCCCAAAAAAAGTGGTGATGGCAACTCCAGAACTGCAGCTTTATTAAGTCCTTTTTTTTTTTTTTTTTGTACGGATTAGTTTAGCTGAAGGCAATATTAGTGACAAATTGCAGCCTGGGGAAATTTTCAGATCAAGGTAATAATGCCATGAGGTAGAATGATTTGCTTTAGTGTTGCTATATAATGCTGCCAGTTCTTCCAATGGGACACTAATTGCAGCCAGAGGCCACCTTGCTTGAAAAATATCCGCAGAAATATTTTAGCACTAAAACTGTCTGGAGTAATCAAAAAATAAAGCATCCTTCCCAAGAAGGGGCGCTGGAAAGGTGAAATCGGGTACAGAGTTCAACAATTAAATGATTCACGGCTGGGTGACAACCCAGTGCTTGTCAGCTGAAGAAGCTGGTCTCACGTCAACGCTGTCAGCCGCGGGGCAGAACCACATAGTGGGTCAGGGACCTCTGGAGGTCCATAATCCAATCTCCTGCTGAAAGCAAGGTGCTCAGGGCTCTCTCCAGCTAGTCCCGAGCACCAACAACAGACATGTCACCCCTTCTCCAGGAGCTGGTTCCAGAGTTTGACCACCCTCATGGCCATTTTTTCCCCTTTATATCTGGCCAGGATTGCTCACGTCCCAACTTGTGTCTGTCGCCCCTTCTCCTGTCCCAGTGCATTTTTGAGAAGACCCTGGCCCGTGCTCCAGCCCTGGCCACCTCCTTACTGGACTTGCTCCTGTTTGCCACTGCCGTTGTGCTGGGGAGCCCAAACTGGACATCTGGCACTCAGTCTTGCGAGCGCTGGGCAGAGGGAGAGGATCCCTTCCTTGGCCCTCCCGGCTGCATTCCTGCTAACACAGCCCGGGACGGAGTCAGCCTTTGCTGCCTGGGTGCACTACTGGCTCCCGGGCAACTTTTTGTCTACTTAGACCCCCAGGGGTTGGTCTTTTTTTT
>VYZM01022960.1:44030-70547 GCA_013398915.1 Dromas ardeola | reverse complement strand
TTTTTTTTTTTTTTCCACAAAGCTGTTTATTAGGCAGTCAGCTCCCAGTCTGTACCATTGCAAGGGGTTATCCAGGCCTTTGCGCTAGCTTTTACTGACCTTCCTAAGGCTCCTCTCAGCTCATTTCTCCAGCCCATCTCGGTCCCCCTGAACGGCAGTGCTGCCCTCCAGTGTGTTATTCCCTACTATCTCCAATTTGGCATTGTCCGCACACCTGCTGGGGGTGTGCTCCATCCCATCATTCAAGCCACGAGTGAGATGTTAAACAATACTGGCCCAAAAGCTGATCCCAGAGGGACGCCATTAACAATCAGACAGCAATTTGAGTTCAGTGGCCCAGACGATCTTCCAACCACATTATCACTCGCTTACCCAGCCTAGCCTTAACTAACTTGGCTATAAGGATATAAGGACTTTCCGCTAGTGATACGTAAACACAAGCACATTCTCTGTCCCTCTCCGCCTTTCTGAAAGCTCTTTAATTACATGTCTCTGTCTCCTTCTGGGATGGGATGGTCCAGACTGCTTTGAAAGGGAACCACCGGCAGGATCTGAGGGGACTGCGGAGGTGGAAAGCGCCTGTCCCGGAGCAGGCGGAACTGAACCAGACGGTAACAGCAGGCATCAGATGAGCAGAAAACCATCTGACACCACAGACAGTTGCAGGGAAGGCGAAACAGAGGAGGTTGTTTTGATCATATTCGTTCTTTGAGATTTAAAGCAGTTTAGCTCCTGCAGAGGCTTCTTTCTTTCTTTCTTTCTACAGCATGAGGAAGAGTCACTCTATATATTTCTAGCCTCTCCAACCTCCCTAAATTAACTCTCCCACGGGTACCCATTCATCCCTTCTCCTGTCATCAACCTCAAACTTCCACCCTGACTTCCAGCTGCTTCTTAGCTCTGGATAGTCCTTGTCCATCTTCCAGACAGGATCTGGAAGCCAAGCCCCACCGCGTCTGGAGGGGGGTAAAACCTCCAGCAGCAGCCCAAGGACGACCAGAGAAGTTAGGAGAGGAATTCCTCACCCAAGACAACTGGTCCGCTGTCTGCCCCAACAGGAGACCACACAAAGCATCCAAAGGCGAGTCATTTATATTTAATTTAATTTTTTTTTCAAAGTCATCCCTTCTAAAATTGACTTGAATCTGCCTTAGAAATACCAATACACGTTACCTTGCACAATTTGCTTGCTCTCGCTTCTACAGTGCACAGCTGGACAGAACCTTTCGCTTTCCTAAGAAGGATCAGGAACTCAGCTACAAGTAGACACTGTCTAAAAGCAGCTTTGAAGCCATTTGACCTCTGTAATTCTTCCCGATTTTACACAGATGACAAGGGTTCAGGCATCTGCTCTGCCTCATTTTTGCAAATGAGTACCTGATCCATTCTTTCCAACAGGTTTCAGTAACTACTGTAGCAATCCACGTTTTATGTGATAAATGTCAGCAAATGAACTGAAAACCCAATTGCCTACAGTGTTTCGGAAGGAAAAATGACATGGCAGCCTACCCGCTCCTTCTGTAGAGGGAATCATTAAAAAAAAGCAGGAATAAAATTCTTTGTTCCTGCCACGCAGCACGGGGTGGGCAGCACACGCTGTCACTGACAGTTTCTTTGCTTTCTTAGTGCTTATTCTTTCCTTGTGATGAAATGTGAAAAGGAAAAATGATATCTGAATCACTGACAGTTTTTCTGATTTCATTTTTAAATTGTTTTCTCAGTAGCCACTCTCCTACTCGACAGGAAATACATAACAACCAAATCACCCCATTTGTAAGACAGTATCCACTGCTGCTCCAGTAATTGTAAGGAGGGGTTCCCCATGTACACTGGCGGAAGAAACCAAATACAACAGCTTTTTCCAATTTCAATAACCTTCAATGTACCAAGCTTCAAACCAACAGAGCCTTCTCCTGGAAAAAACAACAGTAGTAAGTATTTTGGATTTTCAAGGTGATCTAGGCAGTTGCGCTAGGCGGACAAAAACGCTTTAATACCCTGTGCTGAACATCCTGACGCACAAGGAAAACGTGGGTTTCCCAGTGCAGCTCATCCTGCCCGCAAGCCCTGAGCCTCTACCCATCGCAGTGTAGCAGATCCCACTGTGCACAGCACCACAGCAGGCACTCTGCTCCTGACATGACCACAAAAAGACTAAATTAGATATCTAGAAAGGAAAAAAAAAAATTAAAAAAAAAAAATCTTTCAGCCAACATAACCCATGGGCATTTAAAGCCAGTTCTTGGTCCATCTTTCAGCTTATATATCAACACCAGGGCACCAAGAGGAAAGTAGTGTAGGACAGGGCAGGACTCTCGGACAGGGTCAGAAAGCCAACTCAGACCAGGCGAGTGTCGCTGCCGCGCTCCTTACCCTGCTCATCATACACCAGCACAGAGGCTACACTTCGTTTGAGCCTGCAGGCGACCTTCCTGTTAAATGCATCCTTAGAGCCTCCACTCTTTCTTCTTTGAACAACCACCATCAAAAATCAAGTACTCGGGATCACTCCGCTCCCTCAAGCTTTCTCATGTGAGCCTCCAGGCCTCCTGCATTTAGGTGCTGGAGCCCCATATATAATTCAATGTTATCAGATCTTCTCTGCTCTGCAATATTAATATGTCAGCTCCCATGTTAGTTCTCACCAATCTGACTACCGTGCATGTAAAATGTCTAAAGTAACTGCGGCTGGAACAACATAAAACATTAAGTAATTTAACAGGGGAAAAAAAAGCATTGGCTTTGCCTGGCAGCATTGTCCGGAGCACATGGCAGTAAGTATGTTTTACACTTCTAATGCACAATCCAGTACGATAACTGCTACGGTTGGAAACTGACGCATTCGAAGTTAAGAAGTGCCAGAATTCAAGTTGCCTAAAGAACGCTAATTTGACCATCCCATGTGTATAAGGTCTAGAATTATGTGACCAACATATTTCCCTTCATAATCTGTCTCACCAAAGGCACAGAATAGCTGGTGCTCAATCCACAAGCTATTCCTTATCCTTTTAAATTGCATATTATTCTGTCTATTCTTCAGAGGAAAGCCATGGACTTATTTGCTATACATCATTCAAAACCCATTCTGAAGACAGAATTTTTATCTTCCACATAAACAAGTTATCTTTCCTAATGACCCATGTGAGATGAGATGATAGTATTATTGTCGCTTTACAAATGGGAAATGAAAGCAGAGAGATGAAAGTTAAATGCTTCCATTTCTTTTGGATGCCTTAACTGAGACTTCTGAGACCCGATTTCCAGAGAATTTAAAAATTAGTGTATAGCACTTCACGGATACATCTACACAGCGCGACTCAACAACTTGCAGAGATGCTTTGGGTAGTTTTCATTGAGTTAGTTCCTGAGCCAACGTAGCCACGGCACGCTGCCTCGGCTGCTCAGCTCTAGTGGAGGAAACCAGGCAGCTGGCCCAGGTTGCATCAACACACACCACCATACTGACTCCAGGAGACCAGCCCAATGCTTCAGCAGAGCCACGTGCTGCAAGGACCTACTACACCATCTGGGGTTAAATCTGACATTACTAGATGATGCTGCCTGCGCTGCTGAAGCTCTTGAGGGGCTCCAAGCAGAGGTCACACCAAGTTCAGTTGCAGCTTGGAACACTCAACATTTCATAGAATCATACAACGGTTCAGGTTAGAAAGGACCTTAAAGATCACCTAGTTCCAGCCCCCTGCCCTGGGCAGGGACACCTCCCACCAGACCAGGCTGCTCAAAGCCCCATCCAGCCTGGCCTTGAACCCCTCCAGGGATGGGGCAGCCACAACCTCCCTGGGCAACCTGTTCCAGTGCCTCACCACCCTCACAGGAAAGAATTTCTTCTTAATATCCAATCTAAATCTCCCCTCCTTCAGTTTCAAACCGTTACCCCTCGTCCTATCCCTCCACTCCCTGATCCAGAGTCCCTCCCCATCCTTCCTGCGGGCCCCCTTTAGGGACTGGAAGGGGCTCTAAGGTCTCCCCGGAGCCTTCTCGTCTCCAGGCTGAACACCCCCAACTCTCTCAGCCTGTCCTCATAGCAGAGGTGCTCCAGCCCTCAGAGCATCTTTGTAGCCCCACAAATCAGATCCCTGAGCATCAAATTAGATACACAAAAAACGGGAAACACCCCATCAGCAGCCCACCACGGAAAGTCTAGTTTAAGTAACTTGCCACGGGGAACTTGAGAACTCAAAGGCAGGGTAGTATTGCAGCCCTCCAGGACAAAGCTCCACTGCCTCGGCTATTAAGGCTTCCTTCCTCTTCCGACAGTTCTCCCATTCTTACTGCTACTTCTTCACCTTCATCAACCACTTTCTCCACCACAGCTCTGACTCAGAAACACGGCACTCGGCACTCTGAGTGATACACTAGTTCTAAGATAAAACATCCTAATAAACATACTTAAAGTAATGCTACTAATGTTACACTGCATCACCTTACTCCAATTAGACTATTAACTTCTGTGGGTTTTTTAAAAAGATACTTTTGAAAATTCCTCCTACTGCGGCAGAGATACCCATCGCTTATCTGCAGGATCAGACTCTCGGGTCAGACTAACTAGCAGCAGTAGTAGGTTGTCTACAGGTCTACTGGTTGTCCACTGGACCCTCACACTGGAAGGCGATGACATTTTCCTGCAGGTAGGAAGTTTCTCGGAATACCACAAGGAGCAAAACAGTGATTCAAGTCTCTAGACAGGCTTACCTTCTCATTCACGGCTTCCTATCCTAACTCTTCCTCTCTAGTCTTGACCTTTCTGTCTATATTCACCCCCTCCTGCTGCAGTCTGTCTTCAGCGCCTCGCGCAGTCTCTTTTCCCCCCAGATATTCTGAATTCTTTCACATCATCAGAGCCACCTTGCCCCCCGGCTGCCCTCATGCAAGCCCCTTGTCCAGGGGTCTCTTCCAGCTCCTGACTTCACTGAACAAGAGCCAACGCCAAGAGGCTCTTCATTGTCCATCCTACCCCTTTCCTCTGCCTGTCCAGAGCCCTACTCCTGCCCCCAGCCTGCAGCTCCTAACACAGTCAGTCCATGTTCCCTGCGTTCTTCAATGAATAATGTTAGAATGGTTTAGTAAAAGCAAGATAAAGACAAGAAGACAGGAAGACCTGAATACTTTAAAAGGGCAAAGCATTTGCTATTTTTATTGAACGCGCTGTGGCGAGCGTAATTATGCAAATTCAAAAAACTTGTCATAATTGACCTTTTCAAAACATGTGTGTCCATGGGTCTAACATACAATTCACTGGTGAATCCTGAAATTTATTAAAGGTCAGAAGTTCTACAATTTCTTCGCATTTCAACATTAAAGAACTTATTTAAGATGCACCCAGCAGCAATCATCAATAAAAACAAACTTGCTTAAAAACAGGTAAAAATTTTGATGCATTGGGTTAGAAAAACCTGTAACTTTAAAAAGTTCTGTAAAAGGGAAAAAAAAAAACCACACCACAAATTGTCCTTGCTACAGAATCTATCAGCTTACTTTTTGTTCTAAAAATTCAACAATGCCAAAATCCAAAGATTCTGGTCATTTGAAGCCTTGTAAGGAGATTTAGTAAACGGTCAGAGGAGTCACTACTGTTTCAAACTAAGTTTATTCTGGCAGTGCACAGAGTAAGTCTCAAATCTCATTGTGTCTAGATCCTTTGGGGCTGGGCTGGCTCTTCTACCGTACTGCTCCAAGAACAGTCTCATAGACCTTTGTATTCCTTTGCGGAAGACTGTTCTCCACCTTTTCAATCTCATTCTTAGCAACACGGTCTCTCCCCCCCTTGAAAATCGGTTCGTGTGACGATCTTTCTTTGAAGAGCTCACACAGAGCCTGGCAAAACACCTTGTAAAATGAAACTTCATGAAGACTTCTGTGGAGTCAAGACTGACCAAGGAGACATTTCAGACAGGACAAAATCAAAACAAAAAAACCCCACGTTTTCACAAATACTTACAAACCCCGATGCAACTCCTCTTGAACTTTATGCAGTATTTTTTATTCAGGGTCCGCTTGAGAAATTTCGAGTATTTTTTCTTTCAAGAAACTGAAACACGACGACAAATAGGTAAAGCTGTCCTTAATTAGAACGGTAGTTATAACATGAAATACTGATCCTGTTCCACGATAGAAATGACAAAACTATGGCTTTTACCAAGGGAACTAAGCAATGAACATAAAAAAGCTGAGGACCAGATCAAACAGAATTGGTTGCCAGGGCATCAGAGGATGATGAGGATCAGAGGATGCCAGAGGATAATGAATCTACAACAATTTATACCCATGAAGGCAGCTTGTCCTTGAAGATCAAGGTCATTTTTTTTCAGAAAAAGAACAAATCTTTTTTTCTGCAATTTGCATGCACGACAAGCTTTCGCTTCCTGAATTAATCTTCCACACAGCGGCATCACAGACTATAGTACGAATGTGAGGTTTTTTCCACTGGTACCTACACTCTGAGAAATGTGTTGGTTCAACTGTTTCTTGTACAACAGATGGAAGGACATCATAAAATATCAGATGGTCCCCTAGCAGGCTCTTTGAAATTCAAATAAGGCTACATATCCTTCACCCCTGCCATACAAGACCGTAACAGGGTTGATTACAAAAATACTACATTCTAGCACAGGTCTGTGTCAAATCAGTAATGTGACACAGTGTCAAGCTTAGCAGCAGGGTTTTAACTGTTTATTTTCATTTAGCCCCTGCCTGCAGCGTCTGTCACCACCAGGAACATTCCATGAAGTCCCAAACAACCAGCACAAGGACACCAAATATAGCCCAGCACTCAGCAGCTGGAATTATCCTGCCATGGTTACTCCACTTTCATCCAAGATGGTCAGCAACTGAGGATGCATTTCTGGAGGTAATGCAGTACCACAGCAATTATTCAGTAACCAGCTGAATAACTTACATTAGACAACAGACTTCACTTTTGCTGCTCTGCCTTCACATACATTTCAGGAGGTGGTGCTGCCACTGGGATGGAAATGGACCAAAAACTCTCACACGGTGTTTGTGCACTGAATATACTGGTTGATCTTACCATTTAACATGCCTACATATATAAAACACTTTAGCAGATCAGGACGACTTTATGCAAGAAATGCACAAGCCCATATGCGCATGCACATGACGCAAACTGAAGACTCAACTTTCATGCAAAGTAGCTAGTAAATGCCTGTTCAACATTTTTTGAAAATTCAAAGCCCATCAGTTTCTAATGCTCCCAATCTGAATGTACTTGTTTGGAAAAGAACAGCAGCTCTTTAGTGCTTTGCATCAATTCAAACCATGGGCTATTACTCACAGAGAATAAACCTGTTGTGTCATCCATCTGGAACAGCCATCTGGGACAGATGTTTTAAACGGAAACTGCCACGAGATTTAGGGTCCACAATCAACTTTTCTTACAACTCGATCATTTACCCCCGAATGCCCCAATAAGAAATTAGGGAGTCCCATCTGACTGAAGGAAGCAACACACATACTCTACATTGGCTTCCTTCCCTGACACATGAATAGTCCAGGAAGCAGATCCATGCTATGCCCATACCATCCTATCCCATCCCACCCAATCCCTGCTGCTTTATTATGAGCGGAATTGACCGCACATAATGCACGCAACGTCAGAGTGACTATTTGTTTGCTCTTACTTACTTGCTACCAAGGACCTTAGTTCCTTAAGCCAAAGAAATTCCCTTTAAAATGTGTTAGTGATCAGCAAGTATAAATATTTTTCATAAAATTCCGAAACAAAATTATTAGGTATTCACACCCAAGTTCTATGAATTTCTCTGCATGTCCATCCGGCAGACAGCTGCATCAGTTATTTGCTGTCACACACAGCAAATTGATCAACTGACATTTAAAGGTGTCATCTTTACTCATTACAATTTCAACGATCACTCCAGCACTGCCAGCGTTGTACCAACGACCTGAGTTCTGACTACAACTTTTCATCTCTGCTAATCACAAAATCAGCAAGATTAATTCCACATATAAAGCAGTTTAAGAAGAGACAGAAGAAACTGAAGGACTAGGCTGCTTTGCTTCAGAGTTCATTGATCTCTATATGGTAACAATTCGAGGAGAACGTTAATTTAAATACTCCAAAGTGTAACATACATTTTTCAGATCGAGGTAAAACATTAGAACTGGTGACACTGCAACGCAGAATTAAGGTAAATGGGTTTCATAGACAAGAATGGGATTATATTATGCTCACAGTGTTGAAAAACTACCCAATTGCTCCCACATCACAACCGCTGTCCTCACAATCCCAGAATCACAGAATTGTAGGGGTTGGAAGGGACCTTTGGACACCATCTAGTCCAACCCCGCTGCCAAAGCAGGGTCACCTAGAGCAGACTGGACAGTGGCAAGAGGGATGCGACTGCCCCCTCGCAGATAGACCATACTGCCCCGAAGAGTTTGGGGCAGATGTTACTTACCCTTAGCCACATCTGCATGCTCTCCCCAGTCCGTTTCCAAACTGTTTTAGCTGCAGTGCCAGAGACCAGAACTCCATTTCTGCCGGGAGGTATTTCAGGCTGGCAAATAACAGCAGCACCCCAGTGTCACTGAGGGACCGTTTAAAAGCAAGCAGTATTGACCCAGCTTGGAAAATGTACCAAAACACAAGACGTTCAAGATGCGCTAGACTATGTTCTGGGACACTCTAACTGATACACGCAAGAGGTTTTCAAGAAAAGGCACAATGAACATCCAAGCTCCTGGCAACGCACAGGCTGTTACATGCTTTAATTGTCCCCGATGTGCACACTTTCGCACAACCTGGCTGGGAAACGGCTCCATAACCATCCCAGTGACCGAGGCGCTTCTGCTGAGGAAATGTGTATTTCTCACGCAACGCCCTTCCAGTGCTCAAAAACACATGACAGCATCTCGGGAAAGAAAGGACATACATGTAGAGGGTGAGAGCTAACATGAAGACGCACATGTGCTTCAACTGGAAATCGAACACCAGCTGAAATAACGTCACCTCCCATTCACTGACACCCCCGGGCAGCAGAGGAACTAAGCACAGCAGCGACCTGCGACACCCAGTCACACACATACGTAACCACAGCCAAGGCAGACCGCGGGAAAAGTTGGAATTTCGATCATGCCTCACTAGAGAAAAACATAATTAAAACTATCACACTTGGAAAACGTCCAGCTCTATGAATCTGACAAAGACATTTATGATGATAAAAGAATAATAATGTCCAGTAAAATCCCTGTACGTAAAAGCACTAAAAGAGTTTTATAGTCAGCAATCCAAAAGAAGAACATTTTAAACAAGTTAATGTGGAACTTCTATAGAAAGGGAGTAGCATGATTTTTTCCATTTCCTAAACTGATGTTTAAATTCACAGCTATCTGTATCCTATCACACTTTTCCTGTCAGACTAAACATGTCTTGTTTTATTGCAGGTCAGAGCAACTTATCTCTTGGGATATTTTTGATGAAAATGAACTCTAGGCTTCAGACAAAACAGCCCAATGTCCTTTCTGGGATAGCTAATTTTTGACACTTCGATCCACTTTGCATTTCTACCCTTTGAAGGACGCCTAACATGAGAAGGAATTCATAACACCATCCACCAACAGGGGTGCATTACAGTAAGACATATTGATGTGCTTGCTCTTTTTATTGATCCATGCAGCAGGTTGTTATTTGAGGTAACATTAATAGAAATGTCACATTACTTAAAGAGAAAAAAATTATTTCACAGTTTTGGGGAAAAAAAAAAAATTTGGCAGAATGCTGCCATCTGCACAAATATTTGAAAACCAAGCTATTGAAACATGTATAATTTACTTAATCTTATCAAGATATTTGAAAATTAGAGGGTTTTTATTACATTTTCCAAAGAAGCATCACTTTGCATACCAAGTATTATATCCATCTGGAAAATTACACTTGAAACAGCCTTGCCTTTTCAAGTCCATACCACCTTGTTATATCAGGCTCTTCATACATACTGAGCATATGACTTCTGGAAGTTGCTTTTGGAAAATAAGGGTAAAGGGAGACAAAAAACTACAAAGATGGCTCAAATGATGACAGTAAGAATTTTAAATGTCTCAAAAATATGTATACTAAAGCATTGTGATGATTTCCTGCAATTTTTCCTGTTTATTTTAGAATCGGGCGCGAGAGAGCAGCTTAGAGGAAACCCTTTTCTTGAAAGCTTTCAAGAGGTTAAGAATTTCACAGCTGATTATGCTGACAAACAATTCCAATTCTGGATCAGTCCAAGCAGTACGTGACATAAGAAATGAATTTTCTTATGCACTGGAGACTGTTTGGGATTGCACCTGTTAGAGCCCAGAAACTGGAGATGTAGACCACGGCCACTCATAGTTTATTTGAAGAAAACATCTTCTGCCACCCTGCCTCTGTCCCTCTCAGTGATCACCCTTGTTTTGAAGGGGTGTCCCTTGTTTCATGTATTTGCTGTTTAAGCCTGGGAAAGGTGGAATGAAGCCTCCGCGGATTTTAACTAAGCAACACAGCTGCCCACTAAACCTTCTTGACTTTACCTAACCGCAATGTTTAAAATACAAAAAGATTCTTTCAATCTTATCCTGAGCCTCCGCTGAACAGCACTCCTTGAAGAAGACGTTCAGGAAAGGGAGCAGCGCGCAAGAAAGAAAACTCCTGGAATGATTCATTAACAGCACAGTCAAAACCAAATAGGCTTTGGTAGAGTATTGTTAGGCTTTACTGTAACAGATCAGTGACATGCTCAGGGTAAGGCTTTGGAAAAAGGTAGCTGGAAAGTCCTTCTCTGCAGCTGGAAGTTTCTAGTACCAGCCCAGCAGACCTTTCTGGACATTTGCTAAGCTCTGGAATATAAAGTACAGGCTTCAGAGGACTGTGCTGCTGCGTGTTCTGAGCTGCTGAGCAAACCATAGGAGGGGGACTGTGAAGCAGAAATGAGGAAAAAAAACCTCAAGCTGACTTAGCCATTTGCTCTGGAAAAACAGTAATTTTTCCAGGAAAATGTTCTAAACAGCTGAACCTTATCAAGAGGCTGGACGTGAGCCATTCCTCCAAGGAATGCTCAGTAATGAAAGATTAACGTGCACTTTACTTTCGGGGGTTTGAACATGACTATCTCCCACCTTCAAATCTACTTTTCTGAATTTCTTTGTGCGACATATTTACAATGCCCACTTCTGTTCTTAAGGTAGCAGCAGAAATAATATCTTCTTTGAGTAAACAGATTTGGACAGACTACAGAAATTTGCCAAATAAAAATTTTGCTAGGGCTGAGCTTAAAATTTCAATCTTGTTTCAGTTTCACATAGAATGAAACTTTACAAACTGATTTGTAAAACAAATGTATTATATTGCATTAAAACATGTGAATTGTACTAGTTCAAATAATAAATTGAAACATCTATGAAAACTGAGTACTTGAGAGCTGCAGAAATACATAATTAAGGGTAAAACAGTACACTAGGAAAAATGTTGTGTCCTCGGACGTTCTGTCCGAACACATAAGGAAACACTTTTTTACTGTGAGGATGACTGAGCGTGGAGCAGCTCACCCAGAGAAGCTGTGGCGTCTCCATCCTTGGAGATATTCAGAAGCTATCTGGACATGGTCATGGGCAGCCTGCTCTAGGTGACTTTGCATGAGCAGGGGGGTTGGACCAGATGACCTCCAGAGGTCTCTTCCAACCTCAACCATCCTATGCTTCTAAAACACTTCTCAAAAACAAAGTCCCTTACTACCATCCAAGAAGGTAGCCAACTTGTACAATTTCTGGAACTAGTGAACGCTACCATCAGATGTGCGTTGGTTCTCCTGGAGAGATAAATCAGATCTCTCCACGTTCTCACTGTCGACCCACTCAGGCAAGGTCACAGGCAGACACTCTGCCTGGCTGGCCCAGATGTGCTTACCGGTAGTATACAACAGCAGTCAGCCAACTGATTAAGAATGTTTTATTCTACAAGCCTTTTCTTCAGTGGCACTTTCGGTCAAGTCTCTCCCCACTCCCTGTCTACCAGTTTTTACAAAACTGAGCCTAACACCTTTGCATCTATGTTCTATCAAACTGGAAGAAACCATTTGTTGAATACAAGTTTTAAGTGAGGAAACTGACAATTCAAAATATAAGCCCTTATTTCTGTTGGAAACCAAGTTAGAAACATGTTGCAAGGAGCACAGTCTTCTGCTGAGCAATGTTTGTATAAAACATACTAAGTATCCAAGAATTACAGGAGAAGCATTACCTGCTTGTAGTTCTCCGGTTGTCTAATGAGATCTGTTTCTGTGACAGACAAATGGCCAAGGATCTGGTCCATATGAGAGCCACTAGTGAATAAATGGATCTGGAACAGATTAAGTTAAAAGATATTTGTCAGTACAAGGGCCAGATCATTAACAACAACATCATTAGCTACCCTCTGACGGCTGCACGGATTGAAATGGTGATGCGAACCAGTGGTTACGAGCCCCTTCCCAATGGACAAGCACAAATGTAACTACTACCGCCAAAACAACAGACCTTTCCAAAACAGCCTGCAGGAAACGATGATCACGCAGCACAATCATCTCACAAAATGGTGCATCTGCTATTGCTACCAGAACCACCTGCAGGAATTGCTACTGCTGCCGCCACAGTAAAACTGAAAGATTTCTCTCTTTATCCTGTCTTAGTGCCTTTTTCCTTACGCTACACACGCTCTCGTGCATACCACGAAAGGAAAAAACCACTTACACAGATAGCAGAAGTCTTAACAGCGGTAAAGGATACCCTCAGCACAATTTTTGATTTCTTCCTTTAAAGCAGAAAACGCTACCTAGTCACAGCAAGTTACTCTTTTGCTGCTATATATTGTTGCCTTTCGCTTACTGGGACCTTGTCCCAGCTGCGCTGGTGATGGTATCATCAATTACTTGGCGAAGAAGCTTCCCAAGTTAGTCAAGGGAACAATAAAAAGCAATTCCTCCTATTCAGAGCTGATCCCTTTGTTACTGTAATAACTGCAGCTGCCAAACAAGATAGCAGTGCACATTTGTCAGACAATCGCTCATATTTCATTAATATTTCTGCCAGAAGACAGAGAATGTTTCCTGCTTTTCTTCCTTTATTCTAATATGAACTTTATCATACACTTGGGTATTGACAACTATTTTAAACTTGACAGGCACTGGGTAATTATCAACCCTTCCCTGAAACTTCAGAATATTTTAGCGTTCCTTTCCCAAAACTCACTTCTGGTGACAACCATCTGTCACATGTGCAGAGCTATGTGAGTTTAAAAATAAAAGAGCACCTCCCCACACAATGTTCTTCCTTTCTACTTGCCTCTCCTCTCCCTGCTGCATTCTTGCGTAACTCTGGATGCCAAACCTTCGGGCCTCCAGCACCAGCCATGAATTTCAGCCCCTCTTCAAAAGCATGTTGCGGCAGCATCACCGGCTTAAGCTCAAAACAAATACTCTAAAGCTGTAACAACAGAGGAATAAGGTGTTCCCCTGAGACCAGACTAGATGGCTATTGGAATAATCCCGTGTTTGTAACTGGAATAATCCAGTATTTGTATTTTTGCTTTTACAATCTGTTACTGATAACCACAACATACCGAAGACGAAAGAAGGCTTAAGGAGGGAAACAGGACGAAGGTAAAAGCAGCAGGTGAGCCGGGGAGAGACAGAGTGTGTGTAGCGGTTGTGCATGGCCCCGGGATGGACTGAGGCGGCAGCTGGTCTGATTTAGCCTTACACTACCCTTTGCGTTAGACTACAGGCACAGCACCCATGTAGCACTGCTTCCGGGGAGCTCCCAGGACCAATTCCTAAATGCTAAGGCACCCTGCAAGGGAGACCAGCCTAATTCACCTAAGAGAAGACAAAAAGGGGGCTTGTTCCTAGTTCACTCACACTTGCACAAGAGGAAAAACTTCTACTGCATTAAAGACTGCCTACTGAGATCTAATGGCAAATTCACTTCAGGAAAAAAAACAAAGATTTTCAAACCAAATCTCTCAGGACAAAAAAAAAAAAAAAAAAAAAAAAAGATATAATTAACCAACGTAGTAATTTACACAGTAACATGATAGATTCTTCATGCCAAGATACAGATGCATCTAACAATTGCAGTTTAGCTCACTCATCAATTACTGACAATGGAGTAATTGCCCAGCACCAGTCTCTGCCCTCTGTTATTCAGAGATCAAGACTTCGTCCTTGTCCCTTTACTCTGTTACTACAACAGCAGATATATAGATACAACCAATCCACTGTAATAATACCTTATTTAATATTGATTATCTTAGAGGAGGCACAAGAAACCACTCCATTCATAGGAGGTATTTCCCAGGGCTGCTCTGCATTCTTACTGACAGAATAAAACACCTCCTACTACAGTTTCCCAGCATATTACAACCATTATTGTCATTTTACCATGATCTGATACTGCCAATTATGTTAAACTCTTCTTCTATCATCGAGACTTACATTTAACATAATTTTAGTCCTACTAACTTATATCCACAGTCCACAATCGGACGTTCACCTGCTTAATAGAATTCACCTCTGAATCCGATCCAACCTTTCCCATGTTTCAGGTGTGATTTCTGTCCCAGTCTTTAGAGGATGGAGGACAGCTGAAAATGCCCATGGGAAATCCATCGGTTTTGCCGAAACTCACTTATTCCACTATTTCTTTTCACAGGCTGATTGTGGCAGAGTGCATTTAACAGGCCCAAAAGACAATGCCGGTTTTAATCCACGTAGGTTCCTACCTGAAAACATGCAAGGTTTCTTATTCACATTTTTTAAGGCAAAGTGGTAATTCAAAGCCTAACTAAAACCAGCTGCTCTCCCCTATGAATTCAAGAGGAATCAAACACCAGGCAGATAGATATTCCTCTGGCACTTGACAGAAAGAGGAAGAAACTCAACAGAAAGAACCAGGAGGCGCGCCTTAACACGGTAATTTATCCTTCACGCTTCCATATATTTGAAGGTATACCAGGTAAATATGTACCACTAAGAATTTCGAGGGAATTATAATGGTGTTACTATATCATATTTTCAAAGCAGGCCAACCTGTCCGTGTTGAGAAGCCATTATAATATTATTCAACAGCTCATAGCCTCGGGCTGCAAAATTCCTCAGCAACAGAGAAGATTTCCCTGAGGAAGTTTTCCTCCTACAGGAGGACATGTGTAAGCTTCAACATGCCTTCTGGGAGCTGAAGTCGCTGAAAAGCAGCTCATCAGAAGAACTAGCAAAGAGGAACAGCCAGTCAGGCCACCTAACAAGCAATTCCCAACACATGACTGCCTGTAGCTCCAGAGAGGCTTCTCTCTCCAGTAACCTACACTGGTTACTGCAGAACTTCATACCATCAACCCGAAGTGGCTGCGGGCAGGACAGGGTAGATTAGGGACACCAGCAATCACGCAGAATCACAGAATGGCCGGGGTTGGAAGGGCCCTCTGGAGATCATCTAGTCCAAGCCCCTGCCAGAGCAGGGTCACCCAGAGCAGGTGGCACAGGAACGCGTCCAGGCGGGTTTGGAACGTCTCCAGAGACGGAGACTCCACCACCTCTCTGGGCAGCCTGTGCCAGGGCTCTGCCACCCTCACAGGAAAGAAGTTCCTCCTCGTGTTGAGATGGGGCTTCCTATGGTCAAGTTTGTGCCCATTTCCCCTTGTCCTGTCGCTGGGCACCACTGAGAAGAGTCTGGCCCCATCCTCCTGACACCCACTCTTTCAGAATTGATAAGCATGGATAAGATGCCCCCTCAGTCGTCTTTTTTCCAGACTGAAGTGACCCAAATCCCTCAGCCTTTCTTCATGAGAGAGATGTTCCAGTCCCCTAATCATCTTGGTAGCCCTTGTAGCCCAATCACTTTCAGTTATCATTTGTGTGCTTTAGAGAAAGAACAGCCATTAATTTTTGCCTGTTCCCCCCTCATATTTCCCTCCTACTGCTCCCTTTCCCTTTCTTCAGGCAGTACAGTACCATTTCATCAAGATGTGAGTCACCACTTCTAACCTGAAGGTACATGTCCCTGATCACCCAAGCAATTCAGATTTTTTCCCGCAAAATCATTGAAATTGAAAAGACCTTTGGAGGTCCTTAGTCCTACCTCCTGCTCTAACAAGGGCTATCGCCAACATCAGTTGGTGGCTTCGCGTACGTGAGTCTTGGAAACCTCTGAGGATGGAGACCATTCAGCGTCTCTGGTGACCTGCTCCAATGCTACCCATCATCCCAGAGAAGCTTTTTCTAATACGCTTGAACCTTCCACGCTATAATCAGTGGCTCCTTCCCCTTTGTCTTCTGCTACTGCTGTGAAGACCATGGAACCATCTTTGTAACTATCCACCAAATAGCTGAAGGCAGCTATTAGGTGACCTCTCCCTCAGCCTCCTCTCCACCGGAACAAAAAAGCCCAGCTCCCTCGAGCTCTTCTTGGAGGTCATGCCCAATTCAGCTAGTCGTTGACCATCTGGTAGCCTCTTGCTGGATCCTCTACATACAATTCTTACTTCCAGTAGCAATACCCATAACTTAAAAAATACAGAGTGAAAAAGCAGTCATCTCCTGAATAAGGCATATTTTCCAAGTGTGATGCGTTTTTCTCAGAAAGCCCCAAATAGAGAATATGGTATTTTAGAGCCTGTGTGAGTCACAGAATGAAATCTGTGGAAGTGTCGCCGCTACTTGGCAAAAATTATAGCTCGTGATCAGCAGTAAATAAGACTGTTCCGCAGTTGAGATACATAACCTGTTAAGTTATTAAACAGAGCGAATAAAAGCCATAATTATCATTTTGTAGAGAAAACCCTCTGTAAATCTGTCAGCATAATTAAAAAACATAACACTCATTAGCCTCTTGCATACTGGGTTTGTGGTTTATATGAGAAAAGCAGCAGCTCGTATCGAGGTCATATTGGGTCAGCTCAGTCTTCTAACACATAGCAGACTAGTTTAAAAGTTTTAAAATTAATGCAGCAACACAGCCAAAATTTCTCTATAGTCAGGAAATACAAATTATTGTTTATGCGGCTGTTAAATTGTATAAGTATGTTATATTTTGTGTTACTGTAAATGTTAACATTAATGTGGCACTGTAATGAAGTCCCTTCCAAAGTCACTTTTGCCTTTCAATTTTCCTGCTTTTAATTCAGACTAAAAGATAAATCAGAGCACTGCACCTTTTTACAGCTGTGAACAGAACAGTTGCACATATGTATTTGAGCATGTATAATATCGACGTGTGATCGTATATGTGGGAGCTGGGGTTCCAGTGTATCCTCCTATGTATCATATTGATGATGGCAGCCCTCTACATACACTGCAGAGCATAGTCAGAATCAGAGAATGTGTTGGGTTGGAAGGGACCTCTAAAGATCACCTAGTCCAACGCCCCTGCAGCAAGCAGGGACATCTTTAACTGGATCAGGTTGCTCAGAGCCTCATCAAGCCCGGCCTTGAATGTCTCCAGGGACAGGGCCTCCACCACCTCTCTGGGCAACCTGGGCCGGTGTCATCACCAGCTCTGCTTATTGCTTTCAATGTAGTCCAGCGATGACGGTTGGAGAAGGCAACCAATGGCAGCTTTGGGAAACTGGATGAACAGAGAAACATTCTCCCTCCTGCTTATTCTTCCAGATTCTGGAAATCGTGGTCCAGGGAACTGCAGCATAACTAACCTGTCTCTTCTATTTGTCTGACTGCAACAGTCCTAATTTTAGCAAACGTTTTTCCTCAGATAACCACAGGGGGAAAAGAAGTCCAAGTTCATTTCAAAGTACCATCTCCACAGGAGGTCACCATCTCCCCTGTCAACAAGTTTAGCATGTTGCCCAGTCAGCACATCTCTCCATCATTTCAGTGCCTGACCTGGACCACTGAGAGTATCTATGTTTGTACTCGAGGCCCCAAGTTTGACCTGCTCTTAATTCTTCCTTGGTCTCGTTAACTGCAAGCTGATGTATTGAAGCTGCCTAATGATTTGTTACTGCCAAGTACTACATGAATCAGAGAACTGATGATGAGTTATGGGAGATATTTGCATCACCTACTATGAAAATCAGCATACCTTAAATAGAGGTAGCCTATCAAGGGGAGAAGACGCCAATCATTTCATTTGAGTTTTATAACACTAAGCCACCTCTCCCAATAGCATCGCTGTCTGTAATCTCAGCGCAAAAGCCGAGGACTGCACCTGCACTTACGGTGAATTGCTGTCTTGGTTCCCAGATCAGGAAAACACATTCACAGCGGGCAATGAGAAGCAAAAAGTTATTTTAGATGCTGCACACACAGCACCTGATTTTTCCCTAGGGCTGTCAATCAGACATCTTGCCTAGCAATCAATTCATGTAAAGAACAAAACGTAACCTCATTACAGTTTTCAGCATTGCTATGTCAGACGCGGGATTAAAACCAAGAAGGCATCTTCATTCAAAACCCTCTTGTTCTGATTCTGACAACTTTCTGATAAATGTTGTTCTTTGAGGAGAAATTTCTCAAAACTATTCTTAGTCTCAAAAGGTTTTCTGTGAAGGTTCTGGGTACGATACCAAGAGGTTCCACCTAAGCTACCTGAAGAGGTATGAATGGAGAAAGAGGGCCTATTTCCAAATAACTTTTAGGACTATCTTTAGAACCATTTTTTTTTAAATTTGTCTCCGCAGTCACCACCTCTATCAACTTTGGAACAGCAGGCTGTTTCCGTCCTATGCAGACACGATGCTCCCAGATGTCTGATTTTCAGACAGGCATATTAACATTATTCATAACTGGGAACAGAACTGGAATCTTAGCAATGTAGAGACCACTCTTGATTCCCGATTTAAAAGCAGGTAGATTTTGGGTTCTGCTCAGATGTTCCCTAGTACTTCAGAAAGGGACACTGCATTTTATTTTGCTGCTGTTACTTCCAACATCCACATTCAATATTTTGAATCCACATTTCCAAAGAGCTTATAATTCTGAATCACTACTTCTTATCTGTGGGACCAGCATGCCCTGTGTTGCTTTTACCTGATATTTTCTGAGAAAAATGGAGACAGTGTATGGTTGCAGAAGCGACTAATGTGTCAACCTGCAAAAGAGACTTTTATACAACAATTATAACCTTACGAACACTGTACATACTTTATTTTCTCATGGTTCTGCCCCGCTGGGGAAAGGTGAGGGTATTTATATTTAGAGTGATTCACCCTTACCTACACAAAATGCAGAACTAGCAAACAAGAATAATTTGTACATTTAGCACTAGCTGACAAGGCTTTTAAATAATAAACAATGCCATAGTGAGTTAGAAGAATCATTTACCTTGTGCAAAAGTTTGCATTGCTCTTGGTGCTGAGCATGCAAACTGCGCCACTGGAACCTTAGCCTCCCATTTAGCCACTGAAGGTATCGAACATCTATTTTGTCTTCTAGCCCATATTCAGGTGCCATTTCAGTTGTGCTTTTCTGGCTGTTAGGCAGAGCATCTTCACACTAAAAGCAGAAGAGAATAGCAAAATGTTTTCAGTTAGCTTCAGCACTTTCAAATCATTCAGCAGTGAAGAACATACAAGGCAAATAGGCCAAAGAGGAAAAAAATGCCCCAAAAACAGAAGGAAGTTCCAGCAACATAGAGAGAAATTGTAATCTTTTAGAATATAGGACTGGGAACAGCCTAAACAAGTACTGGTGTCTGGAACAAATATCAGCTTCCCAACTATGACGTGGTGAGCCGTCTCCTCTCCCCTCTTTCATTTTCCGTACCCAGGAAGACACAGTGTTCCTGACACAGCAAGCGTGTTCTTTACCCAGATGGGAAAAATCACATTTTGACTGGATTCTAATAAGTCAAAGAACATAAAAAACAGACTTAGCTCCTCCAGTGTCTTCCCAAAAGCGCTGCAAGCTGTATTTGGTGAGCCCATTTTGTAAATCAATGCCTTACACATAGGGACAAAACTGCAGACCTGTGCTCACTCAGATATTTTCTTTTCTCCATCCAGCATTTCCCTTCTTGCAGGATAGAGGAAAAGAAACAATCATCCAGCTGACATTGGCCAGGAGTCCACAGAGGCACTCCCAGCTACAGCTGCACCACCTGTCTTGCCTTGTTTTGCCTTTCTCTACAGCAATTTGGAAAGAAGGGAGAAGCTGAAAGTTTCCTTTTGTTCATCCTGTCCCATTTTCTTTCTGCTGCAGGGGAAAAAAAAAAACCAACACGATAAAACTCCACCACCTTCATCTTCTGGATGAAATTTCTCCTTGGCTAATGGCATAAAGCAAGACAGACATTTCTGTCCTATCTCTTTCTCAAGGAACAAGGAGGGAATTCTACCTCCCCAGCCTCTTGCACAGAGAGATCATTCACATTTACAAACGGATCTCCCTCTCTGTTTTCAGCTAAGACTCCTGCAGATTGCAAATTAAAAAGGGAGGAAGACATGGGTTGTTTTACTTCTGATGCCAGTAACGTCACTTAAAGTAAAGCTGAGCTGTCAACTTCATACAGTCTATAGAAAGTACATACAATAAACATGATCCATAATTCCACATTTTTTACTACGGCATATCATAAGAAGTAGAAATAACACAGAGCCACAAAGGCCTGGTTATTCAGAACGCGTGTTCACCAGCTAAAGAAAGTGTCCTTCAGTTGTTGGATTCTCAAGATATTTCTTTAAAGTGGAAATTTAAAAAGCCTACTTCAATCATGACTGTTTTCAAGAAAACACTTAGGCAGCTATTTGGACCCATAGACCTTGATGGTATTTAAACACATGTGCTTCCCTGCTTCACAGACTTCCATGTTCAATAAAATCGTATAAAGATTCAGTTGGCAGGCAAATCTTGAATGTAATTCCAATTTGGATCCTAAACTAAAAATGCAAACTGAAACATGAAGAGAGTTCAATCTTGCCTTAAACGCAGATTTCAGCAGAGGCGCATCTATAACCGTGATCAAATAACCCCCTAATGCTTGTTTTAACCTAAATATCACCTCAGTTGACAGGACCTCTAATACAATGAGCGTTCATATTATTTATAAGCACAAAAATGCTGGTCTGGTCACATAACAAAATGTATCGAGATTAAAAGTTTTTTTCCCTTTGCTCTGTGGCTCGGATAAACGCAAGCTATAAATCACAGGGGCGCAGGGCTGGTAAAGGGCTTTTCCTTTTAAAGGCACAGATCCATCTTTAAAAAGAAAAAGACAGTATCTCCTTCTCGCCAAGTGCAACGTCACTCTTTTTCCTTAGATGCCTTCAGCCCCGTGTCACTAAATCAAAAGGCACTGTGTCCTGGGGCGCTGCGGTCCTACCTAAGCACCTTCACGGTTCAGCATTGCCTTGCCCCCAGCAGGAGAGCTTTCTGGACAATGAAACCGTAGAGACATGATTGCCAAGCTGTCCATAAGCATGATGAGCCAAGCAATTGGATATTAGTCACCACAGCAGAGAAAACGCATGTGTAAACAACATTAAAACACTTCATGTAAACAGCCAGAAAGCTGCAAGGCCAAAGACAGACCTGGGACTCCCAGATTAAAATCTGCATTTTCCATAATTTACAGTTCAATTCCAACTTCCCTGGTTAGAGGCTTCAGAACGGCACAAATACTGCTCTCCTGGGGATTCATTTCAGGAAGGAATGGCATTAGACTCGATTGCTTTGGCAGTACGGTGACAAACACCATGCAGAGCTAATTTTATTGTAGCAACCTGCCTTATTAATATTAAAATAAGGAAGCCAGCCAATGCATTTTTTAACAGGATCTCTCTATTATTTATTTCACAAACTGCACAAAAAATTTACTTTTGCTATGAAATACTTAGCCTGGCATAAAGTAAACAAGGTAAAAAAATAAAAGGTCTTGCATGTTATACTGTGACCTCAATTTCTAGTCCCATCTTTACAATCTAAGACTATTTACTGCTCTCCCAGTGGGAGAAAAATCACTAAAATACCAGCCCAAGCTACAGCCTTTGCTTTAAATATCACTGTGAATTTATCTAATCTATACAGCAATATGGGTACACACCTACATTCACTTCTGAGATACAGAAGTGCATATTATTTTGTCGAAGTCATAAAGAGAGCAGCCAAGACAACTACCTAGGGCTCTCAGTGGCCTTCTCGCACTTTGAATGCTCCACACCAGCTCTAGAAGAGATCATTTCAGAGCCACTTACCAGAAAAGCTTCTTGCTTGTAAGCTGTTTGCTGCAATTAACGTTTCTCTTTGATTCTGAGAAGGGAGGCGCATGGACTCCAGCTACAGAACGGTGCCACAGGCTTGCAGTACAAAAGCCACATCAACACGTATCGATACCCTCATAGCAGTGTCTGAGTCTTTTCCCATCGCACTGGCAGTATCAGAGCTAGTCTTGTCAAACTGGACGATGTGGACTCGTCAGAGCATCTGTGATTAGCGTAACTTAAGCAGAAGCTAGAATGAAGCCCCTCAATTCCACTCCCACTGTCACTCACCCCAAAGAAGCCTTTCTGTCCCAAAAGCGGACAGTACTGCTGTTAGAAGATCAATATCCATTTATTGGGAAGGCTCAGAAAAGCAAGCACAAGCCTGATGAAGGTGACGTGCATATATTTACATGAACTCTTCGCGCCAATTCCGGAGCTATCACCCTGCCCGCACTTTGGCAGAACTTAAACCCAGCTCTCCTGTGGTAAAAGATCCAGGCAAATAACCAGCTAAGCCCCATAATAAATACACATTCCAAGACACCACGCGTCACCATCCCAACTACGGTAGCTCACAAACTACAAAACCTACCCCAAGCTCACAAATATATCTCTGGCTTAGTCAGAGCTAAACACGGTTTATGTCCTAAGACCATATATTAAAAATTTTTGCAAGGCAGCCTAGAATTCAGTCTCCAACACCACACACGTTTTGCTCTAAACATTTATCCCCAGGCTATTTCAAGTCTGATTGTTATGAAAAAAAGATGACAGATCGTTCTCAGAACGTGTAAACGGACTTGTGGTTAGACAATGCAGGAAGTGCAAAAAAAGCCAACACAGTTCTGCTGGCAGAAGTGCTCTGAGCAGACAAGTCAGATTCACGAAACACACTGAACTGAAAAAAGCCATTCAATATAAAAGTACTTAGAGGAAAAGAATAAGGGGTGGGAGAAAGGAGGGTGTGAAAAAAGACACGGTGATATATCAATTTTCATTCACATTCCATACATCCGAGCAAACAACCTGCATGCCACTTGCTTAGAGAGAAATTAAAGATTAAGAAGTTTCAACTTTTAAAGCAGAACCAAAGCTTTTCTTTTTGGCTTGAAATACAAAGCAATCCCATGTTATGGAAAATCGAAGAGCAGTTCTACCAACAATGGATGGAGAATAATTAAACAAGTATGTCATCATATAAATAGTTTATCGAAGAACAACATAAGCATCCTTGTGTTTGTAGACATGTGAGAAGGGAGCATTTTTTGCAGTACTTGCTCCACTGGAGAATTTCAGTGACCTGGCACGCAGCTGACCTTGCTTTGTTCATACACTTTGCATTAAACAAACTCCAAAAATTGTTTTAAAGCAAAATTCCTTGCAGATTCAGTGGAGATCTTGCAATATGCCACAAGCAGTACTGGAAAGAAAAGCCTTTGTTGTGCAACTTCGTCACACTTCTACACTTTCTGTACTTTCCCAATTCATATAGGTATCTTAAAGCTTATAAATTCTTACCTTAATAAATTTACTATGCCCTGTACATACAAAGGAAAAGAAAAGGCCTGTGCTGCCTGCATTGCTGTAAAAGCAAGGCGATGGCAGAGATAGTTCCCCGAGAGATGCTCTTTTGCGACAAGGAGCTGCCACCTGTCGGTAAATGCCAGACCCCAGCCGCCACCGGCTCAGCCCCGGCACGCTGTGGCTTTTCCCAGGACATCTTCCAAATCCCTCCAAGGATCAGCCCTCTGCATCCGTATCTGGACGGCCAGCAAGCAGCTTGCTGCTCTTCCTGTGGAGAAGCAGCCCTACCGGAACATGGATAAACACGTTTAACTCATGGATATATGTATTAAATGAACTCCCTGATATTAATCCTTGAGCAGAGCAAAATAAAGCACCCGCCAGTTAAAATCACTAACGCACGCTCCCACCCCTCTGCTCATTTTCACGTCAGTTAATCTGGGTCTAGACAGAACCTATTTACCCTCAGGTACTACTCAAATCATACCTACACTAAGCACGCAGCCTGGTATCACAAAGGTGGGAAGGAACGTATCTAAATCCCTCGCTGCAGGACTCCGGAAAGGCAAAGCAATCACATAAATCAAGCTAATAAAGTGCTTCTGCAGCTTTTACTGAGGGCTCGTTCTGAACTGCTCATAATTCAGACAACTGTTTTGATGTGACATAACATATGTTAACCTGTGTAATTACCGATCTTTAAACGGAGTGCAATTTTTTTCAAAATTAAACACCATAGCCAGAAATAACAGTATCAGACATGCTTTCCTAATTAATACAGCCATATATCTATCTGCAGGAGGGCAAAATGTGAAAAGGAACAATTTGAACAGACGAATGTGAAAGGGACAACACTATTTTCATTAACAGCGCCATCAACAACACTAATTGGATTTCCTCCTAGACAAGGTAGGATCCAGATTAGATGTACGCATGGGAAGACAGATGGTGTAAGAACCCACTCCCACATGATGCACATACCAATTAAATATCCAGAAAATTGCACAGAAGAATGTGTTTTCCACAAACATTAGTGCTCACAACATAGAAGTTATGCTCATAGCGTATTCAGCGATTAAAAAAAAAAAAAAGTAAAATCTTATGATTCCGCAAGGCCTTTTAGCTTTTAAATTTCAATGCCTTTTGTAAAAATTGCTACTCACAACAGCGCTCCCGAGAGCTCTGCTAGTATCTGACTGGCAAAGAGTGAAAAAGAGAAGGTGCTGAGGGAAGACAGAAAATGTGAACGCAGCTCCTACCCATCCCTGCCTTGTTCAGACAAGCCTGGGTGGCAGGAGCCACAGCCCTGAGGCACTAGAGCAAGTCAGTCCCTTATCCCACCCCTCCTCGCTCATTCAGGAGGTTACTTAAGAGCTCTGCAATAGAGCAAAAGCACTATGCCTTTAACAGGGCCCGGCAGCACCGCTTAATCTTTGGAGCTGCAAGGTCGAGGGTACCGCTTACATGAAAATAACATTTAAATCCCAAAGCTCACCTCACCGTGTATTCAGACAAAATGTGGAAATCAAATATACTAAAACAAACACGTGGCAGGGCACACCTTAACTCCCAGAGCACCGCGTGTTGCAGGGCGCGAGAAATGCAATAGAGACAGTGCCTTGCACTGCCATTTCCGCCGCCTGCAGCTGCAGCCCGGCTTGCCCGCGTCCATTTTGCTCCACTGCGTCAAGTTGCTGGACCGGGGGGGTTAGCAGTGAAGAGAGAAAGATGCAGCATGCTGTATCAGCAGTACATCTGGAGGCAAGAGGCCAACTGGAGAAGAAACGGTAGCTGCCCTCCAGGAGAGAAGCAGCAGGGCTCTGCCACACGCAGAAGGCCTGCCGTGCCCTTCTTTGCGTGCTCCTTTTGTCCTCCTGAAGAAAAAGCGCTTTATTTCATAGAATCATAGAGTGTGTTGGGTAGGAAGGGACCTCTAAAGGTCATCAAGTCCAACCCCCCTGCAGTGAGCAGGGACATCTTCAACTAGATCAGGTTGCTCAGAGCCTCATCAAGCCTGGCCTTGAATGTCTCCAGGGATGGGGCCTCCACCACCTCTCTGGGCAACCTGGGCCAGTGCCTCACCACCCTCACAAGGAAAGAACTTCTTCCTAATATCTAATCTAAACCAGCCCTGCTCTAGTTTCAAACCATTGCCCCTCATCCTATCCCTCCACTCCCTGATGAAGAGTCCCTCCCCATCCTTCCCGCAAGCCCCCGTTAGGGACTGGAAGGGGCTCTAAGGTCTCCCCGGAGCCTTCTCTTCTCCAGGCTGACCACCCCCAACTCTCTCAGCCTGTCCTCATAGGAAAAGTGCTTTCAAAAGATCCTCCAATGACAGTTAAACCCTGATGACTTGAAGTGGGACACCAAAAGCAGAGGACGTTCTCATTTAAATCAGAAGGCCGCAAAGCAAAGATAAATCAGAAGGTGCCAAAGGTCCCGGCTGCTCCCCGCCACTGGAGGGCAGGAGAGGCAATAAAACATCTTAAAAATCCCTCAGTTTCCCCAACAGACAGGGAAGGAGCTCCCTGCACAGGATTTCAAAGTACAAAATATCAGTATGACCGTGCTAAGCCTTCCTGTTAGCACGCCAGTCCTCATCTTTCTCTCCTCACACGAAAGGTCACACTCGAGCCTGTTGGTAGAACCCCATCCAGAAGACATCAGCTGGAACGTCGGGTTCAGACATTACCGGAGAAACAGCAGACTCAATAAATTATAAGCCTTTCTGATCATTTCAGACTCCTCTTTTAGAACATTTAACCTTGACATGCTGTCTAAAAAAA